>JAAVUC010001077.1:0-17624 GCA_014898925.1 Fusarium nelsonii
GGCGGAGGAAGAGCTGCAGGGGGTTCACTGCGGGGGGGAGGTGGGGGAGGAACCGATCCACGGCTGGGTGTTGGTGGAGGCACTCTTGAGCCTGGGAAGGGGGGAGGAACTCCAAACTTATGGCTGTCGTTCTTCGTCGAGTCCATTGGAGTCTTTGCTGGTCGAGGAGGGGGGGGAGGCCCAGGATTGGGTGTCGCTGGAGCAGCTCTTGGAGGCTCAGAATGAGCGAACTTGCCTGCATCTGCCAATGGCGGAGGTACACCAAACTTGGGTCGAGGAGGTGATGGTACTCGCTCGGGCGCGGTATCGGCCTTGCCGGATCGTCTCGGGGCCGGAGGAGGTGGGGGTCCACCCTTTCTCGGGGCCGGTGGTGCGGGAGGTCCGTCTGTTTGGGAGCGGCCACCAGATGGCGGAGGCGGAGGTGGTGGTGGAGCTCGAGAGCTTCGTCCAACATCACTGCCGTTGACAGATGAAGTCGACGCTGGTGGGGGAGGTGGTGTCGAATGAGGTCGAGAGGCCTTCTGCTGCTCCTCCCTCAAAAAGTCTACAATGAACTCCTGGTTCTCCTTAATGAAGTCATCCGTCAACCCCTTATCTTGGAGATCCGCTCCAAAGTGCTCGCGCCAAAGGGGATCGAATGCGTCTAAGAGAGAGAATTCGGAATGCTTGTGGCCATTGAGGTTGGGCGTTGAGTTGATGATATGGTGTTGAATGGAGTTTGCGGGCATTCGTGGAGACTCCGGAGGCGTCGGGCCAGTGGGATGATGAGTGGAATGGCGATGGCTGAAAAGTCCTCCCAACAATCCATGCTTATGAGACGCATGAGCTCCTCCGCCGAAGGGTGTTGCCTTTGTAGCTCGGCTTGCGTTCTTTTCTCGCTCGTCCATCTTCTTTTTGAATTGTTTGGCCTCCTTTTCGTCGACGAAGCTCAGGCCAGCCAGGCATTCCTCGAGTTCAAAGGTATGAAAGAAAGTTCGGTCCTGGTTGTAGTTCCAATTGTCGAAGATCTCCTGGTCCCAAATGACTCCTCGATTGGTGGGCTGGACGAGTTAGCAGGCAAAGGTCAGCAGTGACATGGTAGCCACAAAGGGGGCTGCATCATGAGCATACCGAGATATCGACCATCTTGATCCAGTATGTATTTCCAACTAAATCATTGACGAGCGCAACGGCTCCCTGTATCCCAGTATAGGTCCATTTTGAGCGATTGGGATAGGCGACATAGAGTCTAGCAACAGCGACGGCCTGGATCTTGTTGGACTGCTTGGGAATAAACCGTTTGACGGTATCCTTATCGTCGTCGTTGAGAATGGACGGCATCGTTGCGGCGCAATCGAACAGAGGTGAACCGGATCAGAACCGTAAAATCCAAGTATTTCGAAGATGTCGTAATGAAGGATACGAACGAAGGGTAAGACGAGTTCGTCGGTTGTCGCCTGGGCTGTACGCGTGGAGTGGCGCTTGTCAAGCAAGTCTCTCCTCTTTCAGCGTCTCTTCAGAATCGCTTGGCGCTCGCGTGAGGCAACCGAATTCTGGGGGAAGACAATGCAATTCTTAAAAGGTCCTGTAGGTATTCGACCAAGAGAGTGTATGAGCGCCCGAGCTTTCGGGCTTGAGTGGTAAGGGATCACTCTCGAATGGCGTAGGTGAGTGAGCACGGATAGTCGTCGCACGCACGTCAAAAGGTGTTCGTCCGTGGGGAGCGGAACCAGACTGGGCCAGCGGTCGGTCGGTTAGGATGATGTGTAAAGAGACCAGACCAGTCCAGTCCAAGACGGATGAGCATCAGCCACAGGAGTCTAGAGCACTTGCAGAAGCTGACCACGCACACCACAGCCACAAGTTGAAGCGGGGCAAACTACGTCTTTGTGCAGATACCAAGGACGACAGGTTTGGTTTACTTGTCGGGTGGGAATGGGTAACGTTGGCTTTATGGCGACAATGAGATGGCTATGTCTGTGACTTTGACTGTGCTTGCGACATGCTCTCACTACCTAACCAAATTGCCTGGTGTAATGCAGCGGTCAACTTGCAAAGCTTCAGGTATCCAACTGTTCACCGCTTCAGCCACCTTACAAGGTTCTAGAAATTTCGCAGGGCAGCAGTTGACTGTTGGGCAGCCAGAGGTTAGCAAGATAATCGCTGTCTTTTGGTGGAGCTTTAAGGGGCACGGCTGATGGTTGCGTGGGAAGAGTTAGTTGGCTGTTCACTGATGAAGTGATCGACTACGAATGCAGGAACTGAGAATAACAGTCCGAGTGTATCCTGATAGTGTGCAAGTGAGAGCAGTGGATGGGCTGTTACAACAAATCACTTCCAATGTCTGAATAGTGTCTCATATTTTGAATTGTCTCGGGTCCGAGGCAGTACGAGGGGTATAGGCCGTAGCGGTAATGGATATTAACTAGCTGCGTGTCAGGCTGTCAGTCAGCAGGGGCGCCGAAGCTGCCGTTGGTCAGTGCCATGATGCGAGCATGAGACTATAGTACCTACGATTCAAAGCAATGGACACGTTCAAATGCAGGTCAAGTCAGGTCGCAAATAATTGTTTTTGATGTGTTGTATTAAATCGTAAAATAACTCGTTCCCGTATCCATATCCATATCTAGTCATACAATCATGTCGGCGAAGTAGCTTCTGTTATAGAAGTCACCTGCTTATTTCTTGTTCAGAGCCTCCATCTTGGCCTTGCGCTCCTCCTTGGTACCCTCTTCTTGAGGCATATCCTTGGGCATGGCGGGTCCGGGGTGAGCGTTAAAGGCAGAGACCTTGTCCTTAGCTTCATCCTTGATGGGCTGGATGGAGAATTGCTTCTCGCCCTGTTAAAGAGACGGTCAGTACCTTATCGCATGACGCAGTATTGGGAGCTTGAGCTTAGCTAGGCTTGCTTACCTCGTTCTGTTGCTCGGTGCCAGTCATTTTGGTAGTTTGTTTTTGTGGGTTGTTTTGTGAAAAAAAGAGAAATGGTCTATTGCAGTTAAGCTTTTTTGGTTGATTTGATCTGAGATCTTGTCGATATCCCAGTCTGGGTTATCAACGTCTTTTTGTAGTCGCTGGCCGTATCATGACCGATGACGTCGCCGCCCTACGTAAGACTAACCTGTGGCGCGAGTTGCGACGGGCGGAAACGCAAGCTCTTTGGGGAAGTGTCACAAGAGGTCAAAAACAGTCTCTAATTGGTTCTCATGTTCCCAAGAACCGCCGAAATTGAGACCACTACTATCTAGGACTCTGCAAGATCTTGAAAATGACGTGGTGATAGTGATTGTAGGTGTGCACGACATGTACTAGGTAAGGCAGGTAGGCATGACAATCACCAAGAAATCAAGGTCATCAACAGTCGTAGTTCTAGTAACAGTCCATGCGATTGCAAGCTGCACAACATCGCAAAATGTTTTGCAGTAGTTTTATTGGCACGATATCCAGATGTAATGTTACCATGAAACAAACAGTACCTACCTAGGAGTATTACCCGTTGTGCAAAGGCTGTGTCGATATTCCATCGCCCTACTCAACTTTCTCGAGCTTCGCGAATAACACCTCAACAAAGTGTAGTTTACTAATTACCAAACAGTCAATTTTGCTCGGCTATAATTACCATCATGATTGCCAACGTTCAGTCTACATCATGGTTACTCTGTCTCATGGCTGCGACTTAGACATTCCCCGCCATGGCTTAGACTCCCCACTAAGATCTTCAATGCATCATTCACGATTCCCATCCCTTCCCTTACAACACATTCTTTGCCAGCACCAATACTTGGGTGGCCCGCATGTCTGCAAACAATGCTCCCCAGCCAGTGAAGCTTTCACTTCCGCTCGTACGTTATTCATAGTTTCCATATTACTGCATCCGTCTAATTGTTTCTAGGAATACCAGCAGAGCTTGTTCCAAGAGCTTCGCGCCGAAGATGAGCTTGTCGTGATCGCCCGCGGCCTTGGGCTAATGCGCCTTGTCAACAACCTCCTCCACTCCTACGACGCGGCCGGTAACAACTTAATTGTAGTCGTCGGTGCTGATGATCGAGAAAATGGCTGGATCGGAGAAGCATTGGCTGAGCATGCAGCCATCAGCATGTCCCCCAAGGCGCGCGGCTTAACGGTTGTCAACACAGATTTCCAGAGCGTTGGCGCAAGAGAAAAGATGTACGCCGGAGGTGGAATTTTCAGCATCACGTCGCGAATCTTAGTCGTGGATCTCCTCACAGGCTTACTCAACCCTGAGTCCATCACCGGTCTTGTGTTACTCCACGCCGATCGTGTAATCGCGACATCCTTGGAAGCTTTCATCCTGAGAGTTTACCGTCAAAAGAACAAGATAGGATTTCTGAAGGCCTTTTCCGACAATCCCGATCCTTTCACGACTGGGTTTTCACCTCTGGCTACTATGATGAGGAACCTCTTTCTTCGGAAAGCCTCGCTATGGCCCAGATTTCATGTCACAGTTGCGCAGTCCTTGGAAGGAAAGAAGAAGGCCGAAGTTATCGAACTCGAAGTCCCTATGACAGATTCCATGCGCGATATCCAAACCGCCATCATGGAGTGCGTTGAAGTCAGCATCCACGAGCTCAAGAAGGGTAACAGCGGCCTGGAAATGGACGACTGGAACCTTGACAGTGCTCTTCTCAAGAACTTTGACGTCATCGTACGACGACAGCTGGATCCTAACTGGCATCGCGTAAGCTGGAAGACGAAACAGATTGTCAACGACTTGACCGTGCTAAGGAGCATGCTCAATTCAATCTTATCTTATGATGCTGTTTCCTTCCTCCAACATCTCGACACAATTCATGCAGCTCATTCCCCACCACCAGGATCGACTCGACAAAACCAATCACCATGGCTTTTCCTCGACGCCGCTCAAACCATTTTTGACACAGCGAGACGACGAGTATATTCAGCTAGCGCCAGGGATGCGGCTCGGGAAGATAACATCGACTCGTTAAGGCCTGTTCTTGAAGAGCTTCCTAAATGGGCACTGTTGGCAGAGGTTCTGGAGGAGATCGACCGCGACTTATATTTTGAGCCTCCGGTTCGAGACGATTCCAATGGTACTATTCTTGTGATGTGCTCGAATACCGACACGTGCCGCCAACTACGAGACTTCCTACAGACAATGCACGTTAAGCCCAAGACAGAGAAGCGGGCGGGCGAAGACGAGGAGGATGAAGATAAACCCTCAGCAGCTTTTATGATGCGGAGGCGATTGCGTAACTACCTTAAATGGAAAAGACAATTTGCTCAGATTAGCGCCACTCTCTTCTCTGAAAACCAGAAGGCTCTCAACGGTGCTACCGACACCAGGCCGGGCTTTGGGGGGTCGAGAGGCGGAAAGGCTCCCGCCAACAAAAGACGGCGAATGCGCGGTGGAGGAAATGTCGGTACAAGCATGGGCCGCGCTGAGAATGGCAGCATCATGCAATACATCGAAAAGCCAGGAGAGGTTGCTGATCTTATGGCTGAGGTACAAATCACGGAAGAGGAAGCACAGCAGAAAGAGGAGGTTGTATCAGATCCCCTCGACAACATGGAAGAGTATTTCAAATTATACGACATGCAAGATCTTGTTGTTGTTCACGCATACGACGGAGATCAGGACGAGCACGTTCTTGAGGAAACCAAACCGCGCTATATCATCATGTACGAGCCCGATGCCGCTTTCATTCGCCGAGTTGAAGTATACCGATCCTCGCACAACGACAGGAACGTAAGAGTATATTTTATGTACTACGGTGGGTCGGTTGAGGAACAGAAGTATCTATCATCCGTCCGTCGAGAAAAGGATGCATTTACGAAGCTCATCAAGGAAAGAGCAAGCATGTCACTTGTCATGACAGTTGACCCATCAGAAGACCCGGAAGAGGCGTTCCTTCGTACCGTCAATACCCGAATTGCTGGTGGTGGAAGACTAGCTGCAACCGCTGAACCACCACGCGTCGTGGTGGACGTACGAGAATTTCGCTCCTCTTTACCTTCGCTTCTTCACGGTCGTTCCATGGTTATTGTCCCGTGCATGCTCACGGTTGGTGATTACATCCTGTCACCGAATATCTGTGTGGAGCGCAAGTCCATCAGTGATTTGATCTCGTCGTTCAAGGATGGTCGACTTTACAGTCAGGCCGAGACCATGTTCCAGTACTACAAAAACGCAATGCTTCTGATCGAGTTTGACCAGAACAGGTCTTTCACTTTGGAGCCGTTTGCCGACCTTTCTGGGAGTCTGAACAGTGTCGCCCCGACTAATATGTCATCCGACCTTCAATCAAAGCTGGTGCTGCTTACTCTAGCATTTCCCAAGTTACGTATCATATGGTCCTCTTCACCGTACCAAACAGCCGAAATCTTCGAGTCCCTCAAGACGCAGGAAGAGGAACCAGATCCGATTGCCGCTGTCAGGGCCGGACTGGATAAGGACACCCGAGCTGAGGAGCAGGCTTTCAACCAGGAGCCGCAAGATATGCTTGCCATTGTTCCGGGTGTTACACCGCAAAATATCAAGAATTTGGTACTCAAAACAGAGAGTATCCGTGAGGTTGCTAATATGTCAGTGCAAGAATTGACGCCCTTGGTAGGCGCAGCGGCCGGACGACAAATCCATGGGTTCTTTACTCGTAATGTGATGGAAGAGGACGACTAGATTAATATAGATTGACGTTAAATAATATCATAGTATGTATCAATATATTTGACCAAAGTTTGGCTCGGTTCAACAACTTCGTGTTTTCCTCCTCCAAAAAGCATCTCAACCTCATTGAAACTACTTTCACATACGACTTTGTATAATGGCTGCACCACCGTGGGCCTCTTGTCAAGCAGCCCTACACAGATTGTGGCGTTTGATGTGATGGATAACGCTCGTGCATGTTTTAACGAGACTTTAGTCTTGTGCTTAACTCAATTAACTGGGTCAACAAGTGGATGTTCATCATCAGTCGATTCGATCACTTTCAAAGGGGGATATCAGTTGTTTATAGAAAGACTTTCGGATTGGGTATCCTAATGCTATCGCAAGAATACAAAAGGGAATCACAAAAGAAACCAAATACGGCCGTTATCGTGACAGTCGCAAAACTCCTCCTCCATCGTATACCAGTGTATCATTCATTAAACAATCCTCCACTCTCCCTTTCCTCTCAAATTGGTATCATAAAAGCGCTTCTCTATTCTTTGGCGTTCAGAAGGAATGTCGGAGTCTCTATACTCTCGTCGACCTCATGTGGTTGCCTGCTCGTCGCTTGGTACGTCCGCCCTTGCTACCGCAGTAGCCGCAGGTGAGGAAGCTGACGATGATGCCGCAGAAGCGGACAACGGCGCCGATGATGGCCTGGAGGATGCGGCCGATACCGCCGATGACAGCCATGATTGCATCTCCAATGGTCTGGAGGCAAGATCGGATCTGTTGACGAAGTTTTGTTAGTCGATATTTTTGGAGATAAAGTTGTGGCTGTGGTGGCTTACGCAAGACATAACACCGCCCATTTTGGATGATTTGTGTAGTGTTGAGTTTTAGGTGGTTTTGTTTTGTTTTGTTGGTGTAGTTGCGAGAGATGGTCTTGTAGGAAGTTGTTCTTGTTGTTGATGTTGATGTGTTGGAATAAAGTTCTGTCTCCTACAACCACTTCGTATCCTTATATATCTGAAAACCGTTGGCTGTCAATGTGAATTTTGCAGGGGTATTTTCCTTGGATCATACCTACCGTGACTATTTTCCTTCATCATGTTATTCCCTGACGTCAGTTTGCTATCTCAGATTTCCTCATGACCCGCGCCCCCAGCCACACTAAAAGCCGTGGCTACAGTGGCAGGTGAGCGCTGATTGGTTGTGCCACAAATTATGACGCTCATGATGTGGCTGATCTACATATCAAAAACAAGGTCTGTAATATTTTGCTGCCGCTGTAGCCCTTTGCGGCTCTAACTGAGGTTACAGCCGCGACGTCAGTTAAATCGATCTTTCGCGATGATTCCCTGCAATTATGGCTCCGCCCATTTTCCCGCCCTTACCCCTAGAGAATTGTGCGACACCACCTTGTCCTTTGTCGCATCACAGCCAATTGTCAGGACCGGGGTGTGATCAAATTTCATTAAACGACCTTGAAGGAGGGCTCGAAAAAGGAAATAATTTCTGACGTCACGCGTCATGATGAGATCAATTCACAGGAGATTTTGTGTCACCCACGACGATCAAAACCCAAGCTGGGCATCGGAGGGAAAACAGGATGTTTGTGAGTTTTCACTTGGGGTAATCTCGTTGGTCGTCATTCTCGCAGGGTAGCATTAGCCTTTGGAATTGCACAATGGATGATGCCTGTCATGATGTGTCTGCTATCCGCATTTGGGTATCTTTTGCTTTAAACTCCAACCTCATTGAGATGAGTAGGTATCTAATTTCCAGAAATATGCTCTAATTCGTACAGGTGGCTTGATTTGTGCCACGGGAGAAGTGAGGGAACACCCAAATCTATTATTGGAAGTGTTCATTTCATGCTCCAACTCGTCTTTGTGCTTGCTTGCTTGCCTTACCAACTCATCCTGTCCCTACAGCCACTTCTTCTTCTGCTGCGATACGGCCTTCTGCATGTTGATTCGTCGTAGCATCTCGCGGTTCCTGTTATCAAGGAGCCCCAGTGCTGAGCGATCATCGGGGAAATAAGCCTGTCCGCGGGCGATCGCCGGTCGCTCGTCGTCCATCATCTTGATACGCTGTACACGGCGGAGCTTCGCAAGGCCGTACCAGCATACGATAAGCGAGAAGACGACTGAGACCCCGGTGACGCCAGCGAAGCCCCAGTTGGTCTCCTCAATAAAGTTCTCTAGGTTCATACCGTAAAGACCAGCCAGGAATGTGCCCATTGCCAAGCCTAAGGTTCCAACACTGAACTTAAGATCGAGCAACATGAGAGCGTTGCGGTTGGCGTCTAGAATAGCACGAACGCTACGTTTGTTAGTTATATGAGCAATACTAAGTCAAGGGTATCCTTACATTTCTTCCGTGTTTCGGATGCCAGAGACCAGGTTACCGGCCTCTTGCACGATTTCGTCCGTTAACTTGTGGTACGACTCCAAGAGCATCTCGACTTCAGTGTGGTCGTCCTCTCCTCGATACAAGTCGTGCGTTTTCTCAGTCAAATACATATCTGCGAGATCGTCGTCCGCTTCAAGGAGATCCTCAATGGCGTCCCTGACGAGTTTGGCTTTTTGTTCAAAAGTGCTCACTCGTTTTGACAGAATAAGAAGCATGCGCAGCTTGTGTCTATCGATGTCGTCCTCGAGTTCGCTGAGAATATGCATAACAGGCTCGCGAACCGCCTCAAAGTCGGCTTCAAGCTCAGATGTCACCGAGGTGAGCACTGCTTCCAACGCACGGAACTCGTAGGGGAGAGAGGCCGATCCGGGAGCGTTCTTTTGTTGCAGTTTTCCCTGCAAATCGTACATAAAAGCCGATTGGGGGTATGACGTCTTGGAACCGTAGATATCGAAGAGAAGGACTCGGTCATGCTTGATCAAAACCTTGAGATGGAGCAGATTGAGCAGGATAGCTGAAGGACGAATGAGGATGTGAGGGAGGTTAGAAGAATCGATCTTTCGCAAATCACGGGGCAGCAAGCCAAACTAGAAGACAGCAGTGTCAGTATCATACTGCGCAGAGTCTGCTATATTTGTCCATACCTTGGCAATGAGTTCAGTCTTTTTGAACTCTCCATCGACCAGAATTACGTTTCCATGCTCGTCGACTTCCGTGCATCGCAATCGGGGCTCAGATGCTGCCTTTGCAGCAAGTGTTCGACGGTTGTTGAAAATTGACGAATTATCAGTATACTCGTCATGGTTCGGAAGGTCGTCTGGCTTCAGAGTCTTGTCATCTTTCTTTCCTGCGAACTTGAAAAAGCTGTTCCATGTTGGCGCATAACTCGATTTCGAATTCCGGCCGCTCCAGAAACCCCGCGCATTTCGGCTCGTGCTGAAGCAGCTTTGTGGTGTCCAAGGTTGGTTTCGGTTTTGGAGTTTTCGGGTAACAGGGTCCTTGTCGAAGAGTGATGGCTCTAGAATTGAGACTCGTCTCTCGCACGCCGTACTTAATGCCAAGGATTGCTTCCGTGTTGATAGAGTGTTCAATGACCGAGCCCGGCAACATAGCGCTGGAGTAGTTATTGTGTCTCGGCCATGGTTTGCGTTCGCGAAAGCCCTCTTGGACTGATACCGAAGGAATCGTAGGAGGCTTCGGGAGGGAACCGGAAGACACAGAGTTGACTGCATCACTGGGTAATCGTATTACGCAGGCATTGGGTTGAATATAATTCGAGGTCGCTCAAGAAAAATAAGCTCTTATCGATCGTTGACGATACCTTGGAAAAGTCGATGTCACAAAAAATGCCTTAGTCATCAGGCCCAGGCCTCTGGTTCTGGTTCCCGTCTGCGGCGGATCTCGGGTGGGTTACACGAACCTGAAGGTACTTTACCTACTAAGATCGACCAGTGTATTTGATGCTCTAGACTCGGTATCGTCTTAGATAACACAAATATGCATGTAATTTATAACTGCAATAGTGGATAATATCTAAGATTTTATTATATATTATTCTCCAAAGTTAGGAATATCTTGTGTGTGTACAGTATTTGAACTTAAAGTAGCATTTTACAGGTATTGTCACCTCCTATCTTCAACATCTGCTTTTCTCTTCGCTAAACATCCAAGCTTCTCTAAAACGTCTCTCGGATCCTGTACACTCTTAACAGCCACATCAATGGGTCTCCAGATTACAGAAAATCTCTTCTCGGGAGTATGATTGTCTTCATGTTAAAGACCACGCTATTTCGACACGTCTGTGTGAGCTCCAAAAATCTTTAGTTGGCGCAGTGCTCGCCACCGACTCAACTTGCAGATCTCGGATTCCTACTATCAAGGTATCGCGAAGACATCTTGAGCAGAGATATATCACATCTAGCTTGACTGTGGACGTCACACGATGACCCTCACGCCTGTTCGCATTCGGGGCAAGCGAAAATATCCATCTGCGAACAAACCATCACCTCGAGGCGTTTCCGCATCTACGCCTGTTAGCCACGATATTCGTCCTCTCAAAAAGATGAAACGCTCCCTATCTAATGTTCTCGCCTCCCGGGCCACCCGTTGGAAGCCGAATCTTCAAGCTCTTCCGGCAGAGATCCTGGAAAGCATCTTTCTTTACAGCGCCAATGTTGCCTTGCCCAACGCGTCGCCAGTCATGGGCGCAAAGCTATCTGGACGTGCGACTCTCATAAGATTCCTTATCTGGGCTTTCCACGATACATGGGACCAATGTTTTGGAAACATGACAATGAGTACGGCGAAAGATAAGAGCGATGTAGGCGGTGACCGACAGCTCCAGGTACGTTGACACACTCAAACGTAATATGGGTTTGATCATTTAACATAATAGCACAGTCGACTATACTGAACCTACCATGGATCAGCGCGGACTTCATCGTTCAAGCACAACAAATTTGGGCAGATACTTATGCCAGGGACCGCCATTACCGCCATTACCTTCCTCGGCTGGACGCAGAAGGCGACCCTTTCATGTATAATTATGATCACCAATTCGAAGGCGGTGTCGGTCATTTCAACTCAAAAGAGTGTTTCGAAGCCGATTATCAGGAAGTTCTATCCTGGAAACCATTTGAGAGGGTTGGAAAATGGGGTGGATGTGACATCCATCCAAGGGTACGTATACCCACAGTCCTCGTCACTGGGCCATGGGATGAGAAGCAACTACGACTCCTTTTCTGGCTCCGGCGAGCTGGGAGGATATACGGCCTCGAAGAACATGAGTCATCATGGGAGATACAGCTGGATTGTCTTCGAAATGCATTCATCGACGCCCCTGAGCCTAGTGTTCTCATCACAAATTTGATCGACCTCACTTCACTTTGCCGTGGGCTACCTAGAGATATTGCCCGGGAAGAGAGGCGTCGTATCGATCAGCGGCTGAAATGGGGTGCTGATGGTGTCGTCGCCAAAGAGGTTCTTCGAGAAGTCTACAGCAGAATTGGAATGTTCCACGACGGATTTGATGCCCCAGACATCCCGAAGTGATCCTTGATGGCGTGGTATCATCCTGTCGGTGGCTTCGTCTCGAGCATCACATCCATGAGAATGCAGCTAAGCGCTCTCACTTTCGGCCTACCCAATTCAGCTCGCCGACGCAAAGAATGATAAACAGCCTGAGGATTGCAAGGGTTTCAAAGACTCCCAGGGGTGAAGTATGAGTACATCGGTCTTTGTGGAAGCCCGTTTGGAATCATTATGGCTCATCATATATCACAGCACTTGCATGAATACCCCCTTCCTGGTGCATCTCAGACACCTGGTGGACACAATCTCACATTTCATGTACAGACAGGGAAGAGTTTCCATGATGATTGGAAGTATATTAGTGTGTTGTTCATAGACTTCTGCCTACAGTATATAGTATAGATGGGGTTTTGCTACAATGTCATTTAAGATCTAGGTGATTAGTGTGAAGTGAGAATATCTTGAGACCCTCCGCATCACGGGATGAGAACTCCTACAAGGCTACAGGCACAGGCACAGACAGGGATATCACTATCGTGAACCGAAGACCCTAATCCTTCAACTCACCCCCGTGCTCGCTTACCGTTCAAAATCCTTTCATCTCCACCTGAGCCAACATGCTGCCTCAACACCATCCAAGTTCACGATGTTCGCACAGCGACACCAACCAGAACTCAGCCCTTCCCAAAAGCCCACACACACAACTCAAGTGTCCTTGCCACTAACTGCCCAATGAAGATAGTTTCCGGCTTCTCGGGAACAAAGAAGTATGAAGAGGGATTAAAGGTAGCATCCTGTCAAGTTGCGCCAAGCGGACGGGGGGAGGGGGGAGATGACTCACACACCGTGAGCACACCATAATCAGTGAACCACGCAATCCCGGGATTTCACGGCCTTGGTTAGACCTGTCCTGGTAGTCCCGATGAAGGAAGGTTTTTGAAAAGGTATGCGTGACTGTGCATATGGTTCGATTATGCACCAGAACACACAATTCTATCTCGATTGAAGAAATGCTGGTTGTACAATGTGGCAAAGATCGGGCCTGAGATGGCTTCAGTCTCGCGTCTCGAGCTTGTTTGCTCGACCTCGATTATGGCGTATCACGTAGTCACGGTATTCGCTTCAGTTGCGTGTAAAATAGTCAGCGTAAACGAAAACGGTCGTGTTCCAGCATAATGCTTTGTTTTTTGATTTGGTGCTTGTCTTGTTTTGCTCGTGCGTCTTTCTCCTATCCGAAAATTGGTTCCATAAGGGATCGGAAACGACTGCAACGAGTCCACTATCGCGAGGACTGTTTCAAGCTAGCTATTAGATTTCGCCATAGCGTCATCGCTCTCCTCAATTCAGCTCATTCTTGGGACTCCTCTGCTCGAGTCCGCGTCCGAAATCGACTGGTTTGTTTGCCATCGAAGCTCCCAGAGTCTGCTTTTGACGAGGTCGAGTGGATTCAAGCTTTGGCTGTGTTTGAAAGACACCATGTGGCGCTTTGATTGTCTTGATTGCAGAAAGGGCAGATTCAACTCCATTTGATGCAAAACCCAAATTCCTCGCAGATGTAACGTTCGACGCCGGGTTGTTGTCCTTCCACGGCGTTTGCCTGCTCGGTTTTGATAGCAAATCAAACCTATTACTCCCCTTATACTATCTGTTTCTCTTGGCCACTGCGCCTGGCTTCTTGCATCGTCGCTCATCCCTACTGAAGACTGCAGCGACGAAACAAGCAAACAACGCTTTAAAAAAGCACCATGTACAAGTAAAACAAAAATGCAGCGACGTCCTAGTCATACAAAATTTGTAGTCATCATCTCTCCGCATCCCCTAACAAAAAAAGACGTTCGCCGCCATCTCCCTTTCCCTTGTCCGATCCTAGAGATGCATGCAAATGAACACGCTTTTCGGCCCAGTCTTGGAGCATCAGCAAAGTACCTTCCAGGCGCATTGCCGAATAACCAAAATCTGTGGTATCAAAGGCCTTTTAGCACAAGACTCCTTGCTTGCCAGCAACCCAGTTCAATAATTGACATAGAAAATGTTATTGATTCGACATTAATTCTTCACATTGTAGTAATAGGATGTAGCTTGTCGGTAGTCGACGGGGTATCAAGTTGGTGAAGGCGATTAACGTGACCAACGGGATGTAATGGGTTTAGTTCAAGATACTCTCCCACACACCAGGTCCCCGAATGCCGAGGGCAGGATGGACAGACGAAAATTCGTAGTCCTGTGCCGCTTCAGCGGAACAGCAGACTCGCTTGCCAGTACCGGGCAGGCTGGGTCGGACGGGGACCTGGAGGTTCGACTCAGAGGTGATACCTCGAGTGCGAACTAACGTATCAGGCCAGGTAGGTCGCTGAGTAGAGTAGCGACCACCAAGCATCTCGCGAACATTCTCCTGTAGACAGTTGTCCATGGAAGCAGTTCGGCTTCGCTTTGTGCCACTTCTAGGGGCTGCGGCGCTGTAGTTCTGAAGCTCCTGCAGAGCGCGAGCGGCATCAGAATCACGAGCCATATCCTCAAGCTCCTGCTGTCTTCTTGCCAATGGGGTGTCCAACGACAGATCTCCGAGCTTACCAACCGGGCCGGTGAAAGCTTCAGGAGACGACGTGTAGCAGTGCACATCATAGTCCTCGGGGACCGAAGAAACGGTCGGCTTCTGGCTCAGTCTCTCATTACAAAGCTTCTGCGCTCGGAATCGCGACGGAACACCCAGCCTGGAGGGGCCGAGGGTCGCGCTAGCAAGCGTTGAAGCGGAAGAAATGGAGGATGAGCGCGAGGAGCGCGAAGTATCCGAAATCATCGACTCGGGTGAGGAGGCTGTTGACACTGAGTTGGCAAGAGAGGATCGACGGACAGGGCAAAGGTTTTGAGGTGACGAGGTCATAGAAGGAAGACGATCGAGATACTGAGCGGTAGCCATGTTGCTAGCCTGGGCCATAGCCATACCCATGGAACCTCTGCTGAGCATATGGGAAGCGGCACTCGCAGCAGGAGTGCAGAGTCCACTGCTCTGAGGAGTAAGTCGGGGAGTTGGCAGCTTTCCCAAAGCGGGAGCCAGGCGACCAGGAGTGTATCCTGTATGCGCAGGCTCCATAACCATGGGGGTGTTGTACGACTTAGGAGTAGGGGTAGCCTCAGCTGATTCGTAACCAGTTGTAAGCTGAGATTCTTGAGGTAGGTTGAGAATGCTGCGAGGAGACAATGCGCAAAGGTCACTTGACCTGGGCATGGCAGGAGCAGCAGGAATCAACATTGCGAGGTTGGTGAGCTCGGGGTTAAGACCCAGAATAATTCGCTTCCAGTCCAAGACCTGCTGAGACACAGTCTGAGAGACTCCTCCAGGAGAAGAAGGACCAGAAGGGGGTGGGGTATACTTGAGAACGATATCAGTCCATCGCTGGAAGACCTCATCGGCGATGTGCATCTTCCAGTTGACAGCGAGCAGGAAAGCAATTTCGTTCTGGTTGATCTCCTCAGTTCTGAGCCCTGAGATCTTGCTCCAAGCGCGAGCAGAATAGTTTCTGTCCTGAAGGTACTTGGAAGCAAGGATCAATGCAGCAAGAAACATGCGACGACCACATTGGAGTGCGCGATCAGCATGTCGATCCACTGGCTGTTCCATGGTGAAGTTATGTTTGGGCACATGAGGCTTGATGAGGATCAAGTAATACAAAGCAACTTGCAGAGTGGAGTAGCTAGTGCGCGAACGGCGCAAGGTCTCCTGGATGAAGTTTCGCAACGGCAAAACGGGGTTGTCCGAGGAAACATTTCGACAGGCGACAGATGACAGAGGCCAAATGGCTTCAACGATCTGCGTCGACGAATCTAGAAGGGTAAACGTTAAACTAGTGAAAAGGAATCGGGATCCAGTCATAACATACCGACAAGGCTATCGACAAAGTTGACTTTTCGTTCGGACTGTCGGACCAGGGCAGGAGGGCACGCAGCGCGAGCACCCGAAGTTCTTCGAGGATTTTGGCGCAGCTCGGCGGGGAGCGTCTCCGTCTGTGTCTTCTGTACGCGACGTCGAAAACTTAGAGCATTTTCGGCGACGGCAGCCTTTCTCGAGAAGTAAGAGTCGCAAGAATCCGAGTCGGAAGAATGGGCGGAGATAGAGGTGTCGTCGGAAGTCTGTGAGGTGGTGTCGGACCAAACAGAAGAAAGAGAGCTTGAGGCGGAAGAAGCTATAGATGTGTTGTAGGGAGCATATCGGGTGGTGTGGATAGAGGCGGGCGAAATGGTCGCGTCGCACTTCATTTTGGGTGGTAGTTATAACAGGCCTGAACAGTATATTCAAGCCGGGAGGATTATTCAGTCGCCGTCAACGGCTAAGTCAACCAATCAAATCGTGGTTTACCGGTAATAGTTCGCGAGGTCAAATCGAGTTGCTATACTTCGTAACAGCGTGTAAGTGCTGTCTCAAAGTAAATCCGTAGGTGTGATTACAAGGGGCGTCTAGACAAGGAAGCCGAGAAGCGACTTAGAAACACAAGCGATAAGACCGGAAGACGAAGCGGAGACGACGACAGAAATAAGATTTGTTTTTTCAACAGGCATTGCGACAATGCTTCAAATCTCGAAAATGAGGTTGGAAGCGAATGGTAGTCCTAGAACAAGGCTACCATCGGAGCGGGTGGGCGGATAATAATAGATGGAGTTCGGGGGTCGGAAGTCGAAAGTCGAGATCGAGAATCAAAGACGGGGGTCAAGCCGGTGTTGTTTTGTCGAGTTGATTGATATGCAAGGTACAACGTTTGGCGAGATTTGAAGGTGTGGCTGAAAAGTGATGAGACGACCTGAAGGAGGTGATGGAAGGGTTTATTAGATAGCCGAAAGAGGGTGACTCTTGTTTAAAGTGGCCTAAGGGGCGAGGCGTGAGGCGTTGTAGTGGTGAGTGACAGCCTGGCGTGGTGGGATGTGACTCTTCTCGTTTTGCACGGTGGCGAGCCCGAGCAAAGTCGGCGGGGGCGTGTGGCAGGTGGCAGCCAACTGGCGATCTCGGAGAGAGCGTGAGAGTGTGTGCGCGGCGGTAGCCTGTGCCTGATTTGGTGGAATTGCAATGCGAGGCAAGGCAAGGATGACTAACAACCGGTTCGTCACAGGCACGCACACAGTGAGTGAGTGTGTGAGTGTGGCGAAGGAGCTGATAGCGGACTGTAGCCTAGACTGACTGGCAGGGGAACAGTGACAATGAAAGTATACAGGTAATGTGTGTGGTAGTAGGTACAGTGACAGTGACAGAAATAGAATTTGAGTAAAGTAAAAGTGTAATAGATAGATAGAAGAAACGTGAAGGATTGAATCAGACAGTAAGGAGATGGGTAATGATGATGATGGTGATGATGGAGGATGAGTATACAGCGAAGTCCGGAGACTGACTGACACTGACTGACTGACACACGAAGAGTCACTCAAGTAGAAAGGACAGGACACTTCTCCGTAAAGTCACCTCACTTAGAAGGCGATCTTTCTGGATCAGGGCCAAGGACAGACGGGCAAAGGCCGGGGGGAGGCAAGGTTGGTACCTTCAGGCTTGGGCTCGGCTCGGCTTGGCTGGGCTGGGCTGGGCTGG
>JAAVUC010001087.1:0-21600 GCA_014898925.1 Fusarium nelsonii
CGTGCAGGTATGCTTAGCCCTTGACGGAGTCCAGATGACTAACCTCTATTTTACAGCCGATAGACAAAGCTGCATCCAGTTGGCTTTTCACAATCTCAAAGATGGCCTCCAGGTGTCTCATGAATATCCTTCTAATTACAGACCTAACATCTCGTTAGCCTTTTCGCATGAGCTTTTGACCAGATTCAGCAAACATACGTCGACATCTGGATAAAACCCCTTTGAAAGCCTTTGTCCGGATTATCTCGGAGTCCCCCATCTACAGCGAAACGCTTGGTAGTAGACCGTTGGAAGACATTAAAATTGCGCTTAATCCTGGGCTCGAACTGTTGAATCATTATTTGCTCAATGATACCGTTAATGGTTTGAGCACCCCTTTCCAGGTATGTCTCTTCAGAAAGAAGTTTCGAAAGATATTCCTTAAAGTCTTCGTTGAGGTAACTTGATCCATGGAGGCCCCCTGACCATACGTAAGCTTATTAACAACATTGAATTCGACAACAGTACCACCTGGTGGAACTAGTTCGTGTTCCAATCGGAGAGGCTCCTCATTGCTGACTCGATAGGTATTCGCGTCGACTGTACCTCCTCCTGTAACCAGTTAGTTCGAGCCAGGTAAGAGAGTTCATAAGCCCATACCCGCATCGAGGAGAACAAAGGTCTGGCCACACTAATAATTCCATCAGCCAACAGGAATCCGAAAAGTAATGAGCATCATACTCTAATCTCAGGCGAATTGTCCAACATATATGCTGCTGCTGCCTCTGGCTCGGATACTATGAACAAGTTCTCGATACTGTTGTTCTGGACATCAGCGCCTCTGAAGTTAGACCTGTTCATAGCCACCGCGAGACACTTCTGCATGTCCCTGCAAGCCTGCTGACTCCATATAGCAGGAACGCACAGAACCATTTCTTTGCGGCAGCTGTCTTCGTAGCCCAAACCACGTAACTCAGATCGAGTATGGTCCAAAAGGTAGGTCAGATAGTCAGCGATGACATGGAGAGGACCGTCGACCACTTTTTTACTTTTGAGCCTATCGAGAGTTTCATTGAGTTTCTGTCTGACTATTTCAGTCTTTGGGCTATCGTCAAGCAACAGTTTGAATCTAGACAGCGGTAGGTTGGTGGGATCGGAGTGCATGGCTGGGATAGCCCGAAGCTCGTGAACCCCATAGCCCCAGTGAAACTGGCCAGAAAGGTCTATATCCATGGTGGTGTCTCCATCGCCATCTAGGGACTCCACATCTCGAAGCCCATTATCGATCACGTCTGGAATTCTGTCTTCCTGATCTTCATCGCCAGGTTCGTTTCCAAGACCTTCCTGCGAACGGATGAGGGCATGCCGATCGCGAAAGTGACGATCCAAAGGATATATAACTTCGCTAGGGACCTCCCTGAGCATTCGGTCATCAGAATTAAAATCGGTAGACTCAGGGTATCTTGCAATCGAACAAATAGACCTTGAGTCAACGGAATCGGAAGGACAGCCTTCCGGTATTTCGACATAGGAAACGGAAGAGTAGGTTGTTCCAAAGTCGATTGCAATTATGAGGCGTTTTTCTAAGGACTGTGAATCGGCCGCATCTAAAAGGTCAAGATTAATGGGGTCAGACTCGACATCGCAATCTCTATCTCGTGGTTGGTGGCTGGATGGGTTTTCTCGATCAAGGGTCATGGTAGAGGCCCTCGAGAACGACATGATCAGGTTCGCGATTCAGCTCAAGAAGTAATGAGTGACCGTAACTCGTTCAGGGCAAGGAAATGGGTTTTTATCCTGGTCTTCTCCTTTTCTCAGCCTCAGAGCATGCATGATTGCGAACCATTTCAACAGGCAGCAAGGCAGAAAACCGTATCTGCGAGGGCGTGTCTGGTACGTGTTATCCAATTACGACGTGTTGTTGGTTGGATAGATATGCAGAGTGATATTGCCTTGTCTCTCTGATTGGACGGCGAACGAGTCACATCACCTGTGCGCAGCTTGTATGACAGGGGCCAACCAACAATTTAACATGGACACCTTCGCCTGCCTGAGCCAGGCAAAAGAGAATTTAATCCACGTTGACAGAGAACCATGGCTCGAAAGAGAAACGGAAAGTCTAGGCGGGCTGCGCAGGCCAAGCCAAATAACCGCATTGTGTGGAGCAACATTGATCGTCTCGAACTTCTGGCGCATCTGAATTGGTGCGCTCAATATGGCAGGGATTTCGAAGACACCGCCATCGGCTACCTGAGAAGTACTACAGGCAAAGATTTTACACACCGACAGATTCGCGACAAACTGAAAAGGGAGTGGGGTAAACGGAGATCATGCGATAAGTTTGAAGATTTGTTTACTCTTGGAACAGCGGGTCTTCAACCGCTTGAAGGGGAAGATTTCCGATATCTTATGCAGATACTCTCCAGGATGAGCCCTCCTCAAGAAGTCCGTCACCTACGCAGTCGATCAGTAGCTATTGCTACACGATCACGTACACTGTCAGCAACCCGAGCCACCAGTCAAAGGGAGGTATTAGCGCCATCTCCGCAAACTTGGACACCAAAAAGTGTCACCAAAGATCCGGAGCTCAGAGTAAGTCGTTGCAACTGCTGGTTGGTTGAGAAACAAAACATCAACTGATGCAAAATATAGAGAAAGTCAAACACACCTTTCGAGTCATCGCTGCAGAATCCACAAGGTCAACAAAGCGAAGATGAGCAAGCAGGAGGAGAGAATTTATGTGACATTAAAAGCGAGAGCGACTCTGAACTGAGCTCGATCCCTTCGTCTGCGTCATCAGACATAGAGTTCATTTTCGGAGTCACCGTTCCCGACAGTCAAGAGGAGGCGAGTTCAGATACACCACCTGCTTCTACGCCCCCATCGACACTGGCAAGGTTACGAAAGGCTGAGGTTGAGTTGCTAAAACAGAAAGGATATGTGGCGACACTGATGAACCGAGTATCCGAACTGCAAAACGAGATCAATGAGTTATTCGAGTTTCAAAGGACTCCAGTCGTGGAACAAATGCATTTAAGAAAAAACATATCTAGCCTCAAGCGCAAACTTGAGGCTCGGGACGATCTTCTAGATGGCTTCAACGCGTTGGAAACTGACTGCCTTTCATTTGCGAATATCTCCCTTAAGGAAGAGTGTTGCGGTCTTAATCAGAATCTCTTTGATACAGCTTCGCAGATATGCGGATTAGACTCAAAAGAGAATCTACCCGAGCCGAGATCCGACTTTTCAAAGTTATCTCAGAGCTGGGCTAGGCGACTGATTGGGACTGATATGAATGGCCTTCTTGCATATGCTCGGGAAGCAGATATCCCGAAGTCTGAGCTTTTAGGTTGTTTATTGGCAGCAGGGTTCTTCGAACTTGTCTTTGACTCCGATTTCCCAGATATATTGGGAATCGAGTCGCCACTTTTGCAGGAGTACCGAAGACTCCTAGCAACATCATGTGAGGCTATTCTACGTACCATGTTCGTTCTGACTAACCTTTGAAATTAGTCGAAGGCATACTTTTGCAAAAGTTTGACCTGATTGCAACAAAGTCGCTTCTTTGTAAATCTGATCTTCGAAAACGTCTGGTGTCAGAAAAGACAAGTTGGCTGTGTGATTTGGTACTACAGAGTCTAGATTCTTTTATCCCTCCTGGAAATCACGATATAGCTAATCGTTCGCTGACTGATTGCTCGCCACGCGGTCTTTCTGAAGAAGAGGACAAAGTTGTTACAGATCTAGAGAACGATCTATCCAGAGCGTTGAATATTAAGCTGGAGCTTGGGCTTTCGTTAAGAATATTCAAGTACTTTTTCTTCCAACCAGGCACCCCGTTTGACCCAGAGATGATGGAATGCGATTTACTGCAATCTAGACCCCCGACAGGGGAACTTGATGGATTCAAAATTTGTCTGTTTCCAGCTTTGTTCTCGGTTCTGGGAGGGACAGAGGAGACACAGGATGACATATGGAGGCATTCGAGGGATTTGTCTTATGGGCGTTTAACAGAAGCAAAGTTTGGGGAACTCAAGTCGCTTGATCTCATTACAAAAGCCAGAGTTTTACTCTAAGTCCAATGTCAGGGTATCGTGGATAGCCCAATAAAGAAGTGATGCGATTGAAACAGATTCTTTTCAATTCTCGCCTTTCAATTACGTTTAGCCGTTGGAATCACTTTCGATTTCACTTTGTACGCAGCTCTGACGTTAAGAGGCAAGAGCAAGCAACTCACATATGGCGAGTACAAAGCAATAAGTTCTAACTTTATCAAGAATAGACCAAGGTGACAAAGCTGTTGGTCATGTAAAAGCTACAGATGCGATCCAGGGGCTCTTAAAGGCCCAATCATTTCGCGATCCGACCCCCAAAAGCACCATGAGGCACCCAAGCTGAAAAATGCCAGGTGAACTAATACTATCTTATTACCCCATATACTATCAGAGTACCAATGTTGTTACTTTGTTAATTGCCGAGTATTGTGATTGTTAACTCACAAGGTGGTAAGTTCAAGGTTCCTCCCTCTCGAAACTGTCTAGCAACCGCCCATTCAGCAATGACCCACTGCTCTGGCGGCGATGTCTAGAAGAAGTCTAAATCTACCAAATATCAATGACAAGGGCAAGGAGAAGGCTGTTATGTAAAACGGCCACGACGAACATATCGACTATGGAACCCAAAAGCCCCAAACGTTCAGCAGACCCAGTCACGTGACTGTTGGCAAAGGACCAACATCCGCTCGACTCGGGATACGGCAGTAGTATGGCAGAAGATGAAGCCGCAGATATGGCTTTGGTGCTGGATCTGTCGTTGCTTCCGCGAGATGGGGACCCTAATACCTAAGGTACTTCTATCGAGCAGCTTTAGTATAATAGACATAGAGCAGTCCTCGGACGATACATCGGCAGGTTGATCCAGCTTTTGAAGAGCCTACAAGATATTAATGCCAGCTGTAACGTATTATATTTAGCGTCTGACCAAGTCGAAGGCGGCCTAACGATGCCCCTCCTGCGCCTTAGCCTCATATACGCTCAATAAACAGACCTTACCCATACTCTTGCGAGGAGCTCTATTACCTCTTTACTTGACGAAAGGATTTGCTCTACCGTGAGCCACCTACAGTCATTATAGGGCGTATAGAGGATCTACTACGCAAGATTCCTAATAAAGGTGATGTTCATGCGGGTAAGTCAACGTTCTGCGATGAGCTACTCAGGCGTAAGATACTGCCTGAAGACTAGTAACCCTGTACTGCTATCTTTTGCGAGATTCTTGACGCGACAAAAATACTTGTTCATTGTGATCAATGGACTTGATGCCACCGGAGTCGAAGAACGATGTTAGAAAGCTATCCTGACGCAGCTTGTTTGGCCTTAGTCCCCGAATATTGAAGGAGCCTTCGGAGCTTGTACATGTTGTATCCTATATAGTTGTCTTCCATCACCTTCTTCACTGGGAAATTGATATGCATGGAGGAACCATTAGTCAACCTCTTACACAGCCCTGAATCCCAGGTGAAAAAAAGATTTGCCGTCAGGCAGTATTGCGGATTGAGAATCCTCCCCGCCACCGAATTTCCAACCAATGCTTTCCTAGTACTACTGCTAGTAAGTATAGATAACGTGTAGCGTATGAGGCGTGAGCGTTGGCGGAAGGGAATGGGATTTACTAGGTTTACCTCATCCCAACAATCATACGAGCAGATCTGTGCATCTTGCTTCGTCCATAGTGCGTATAGAACCAGAGAACCTTGCAGTTGAGGCAGGCTAGCTAGTAGAGATCGGGTAGAGAAATTAGCTTACAGCTCCCTTCCTGACAAATAATACTATAGTGCTGAGGGTATAAACTGAATAGTAATCATAGCCATCGAGTCGGGTTATCATTAAAATGGTTTTTAGGAAATAGCTTAAGCAGTGACGGCGTCGAATACAGAGGTCTCTCATGACATGGGTTCACGCAGGTCGGATTCCTCGGCGTAGGAAAGTCCAACCAGGGCCTAAAACACGGATATGGTCCCAGACGTGGTCCTCCGTGAACCCCGACCCGGGTATGCGATTCCAAAAATGAGCCTACTCAGTCACCTCAGCCCAACCTCAGCATCAACGCAGCTTAGAGCGGCAGGATCTCGGCTCTAGCAACGGAACTGGATTTTGGTGTGCTTGAGTTTCGTCTCCAAGTTTACCGGTATTAAATTGAACCAGTAGTTAACCTGAGAAGCATGAAAAGTAGGAAATATTTAACCTTTACATCTGAGGAAACTATAATATTACAAGTATCAAGTGTAGTTATTAGGGTTTATAGTATCTTTCGTAGTATACTCTAACCGTTTACATTGAAAAAGCTATTTATAAAAGCTTTTATCCTTATACCATGCAAACCTTCTGATCGTCTGGCTCTAAGATAGTGGCAAACGCTATCAAAATGATGTGATTGTCTCAAATCAAACTCTGCTTCTCAACTGTCTCTGCAACTCTAGCAATCGAGACACCCCCAATAATGTCAAAAACAGCAACCTTGGTACTGAACTCCTTGTTAATCCAGTTCCTAAGCTCAACAGCCATCAGCGAGTCAACTCCATACGAAGACAACGGCTTGCTTGGCTCAACATCATCTGGTGAGATAGACATTGCACGTGCTAGCTTAATTGCTATAGCTCGTACAACGATTTGCTGCCGCTCCCCAGTGTCCAAAGCCTTCAGGAACTTGTCTCTTGAATCTTCAACCGCGTTGACCTCAGGATTGGCAGTATCATTTCCACCCACGAGAAAAGAAAATGCACCAAGAAGAGGTTGTTGAAGTAACTCGGGGGGCTGTTGACCATCTTTCAGAACATCTGCAGGTGTTTTCAGACCAAGAAGAATTTGTCCTTGAGATGATGGTGGTAACACGAGAGGCCTATCTGGATCACAGCACAGAGTCAAAAGCGCAAGCAATTCTGTATCGTCAATGGGCTGCATATCGTTCGAAGTCTGTCGCTGACGCTGATAGACTTCCGACTCAGCAATGATACCGATGTTTCTCATCCATCCGATGTCAAGAGAAACCGCCCTCTGGCCATGCATGATACAATATCGTGCTAAAGCATCCTGGTAAGCGCAGCCACCAGCGTAGTTGGCACTCCCCATCTGACCCACGACACCAGCAAGAGAAGAGAGGAGGATGAAGAAGTCGAGGTCCTTCGGTAATAGCTCATGAAGGTTCTTGGAAGTGTTGATCTTGGAGCGTATCGTGAGGTCCCACTGCTTGAAGGTCATGTTGGTCTGGAATATGGCGTCTTGCAAGACCATTGCAGCGTTGATACAGCCCTTGATTGGGGGCATGGTACGAGCGCAGTCAGCCAATATGACCTCGATATCTTCGCGAATAGACAAATCACATTTGGGAGCAATGATTTGTACTCCGCTGGATGTCAACTCGGATACCAAATTTGAAGCAGCTTCAGAAGTTGCAGCGGACCGAGATGGTACAATGAAGTTCCTGGCTCCTCTATCAGCCATCCATCTGATGATTGCACGTCCGAGACCACCAAATCCACCAGCTACCAGGTAAGTCGCGTTGCTGTCAAATGTCCATGAACGGCGCTCTTGGATGAATTGCTGCATCGTATCTTAGTATCTAGACCGAGGCGTGTGAAGCATGACTTACCAGAACAACATCATCTGAATCTGCTTTCACCACAACTCTCTCGACATTGCCAGCTCCTTGGAGGCGTCCGAAAGCGTCTCTTACTCTGGACAGAGAAAAGACTTCTGCAAAGCTTTGTCTCTGAAGGTTACCATTGACGAAAGCTCTCGTTGTCCTTTCAGTCAATTGATACATCGCCTTATGACTTAAGCTTGAGATATCCACAAATGAGAATATGATGTTTCTTGCCAAGAGATTCTTGGAGATTATAGATCGGTCCAGCTTCTCGGTGTTGGTGTCAGTGACCAAACGTGCTCCATCTGCCAAAGATGAGAGGGAAGTCTGCAATGAATCCCCTCCCGAGAAGTTGAGCACAACATCAATCTCACAACCTTCAGTGGCACGCATCAAATCTCGAGAGAACGACGAACTCCTTCTGCTAAAGACATGTGTTGCCGGTACTCCTAGATTGTCAACAAGAAGTTGCATCTCTTGCTGTGACGACGATGCGATAAACACTCGGGCTTCAAGCCTCTTGAGGAGGTTGACCGCAAATTGTCCCGCACCTCCTGTCCCCAAGTGAACCAAAACATTGTCATTCTGCTGTACGCGAGCAACGTCAAAGACTGCATAGTAAGCTGTCAAGGCTGGGGTGATGAAAGTGGCAGCATCCTCAAAGGACATCGCATCTGGTAGCTTGAAAACACAGGCCTCGTGCGCGCGAGGACACTTTCGCATGCAACCGCGAGATATCATGCCAACACGATCTCCAATTTGGATTGACGTGTCGCATTGACTTCCAACACGAGTTACAACCCCAGCGCAATCGCTGCCAAACAGCTCAGTACGTGTGCCAGGACGACCAAGAGCAATCCGAAGATCCTGATTCGTCAAGCTCCAGGCGTGAGCTTCAATTTCAATCTCATGAGCGGCGAGTTCGATCGTCAGTAATTCATCCTCGACAAATTGTAACGAATCCATACTTCCGGGTTTGGTCATGGATACCTTCAGTGGTGGGCCCTCACCCCAAGGCTTGTTTTGAGATTGCTTAGAGACGAGGTAACGCAGTGAGTTATCAGTGGTCATATCGTGGACAGCTCGTCCAGTGGCGATGATACCCTTTTGTACGCGATACTCTACCTCCTTGGATTGGGTTTCAGTCCCAAATGCCGATTCGAAGACTTCACAAATGTAAGCCGCTGTCTGATTACTCAACTCTTCATCTTCGGTAGCTAGAGTGACGATATGAGTGTCAGTCTGCTCAGCGCGGATGGAACGGAAGAAGCCTTGAGCCACCGCATAGGCTGGTGAGTTTGGATCCTCGGATTTGGTGGACGTAACCCAAAGAAGCTTCGACACTTTGCTTATCAGGAGCTGAAGGCAACTAAAACCTTCTTCCGAGAGGTTCGCAAGAAGTGGTTTGCCGGCTTCAGCAAGACAGACCACGCAGTCATCTGCTGTCAGGTCCGCCAGCTGATCCCTAAGTATGTCTTCAGAGAAGGGGACAATGCTAGTATGTCGGTTCCCGTCGGGTTCTAGCTTGCTTAGAATGTCCCTGGCCAGTGCTGTGTCATTTGAAGACTGCTCACTACTGACAATTATGATCAGACGTTCCTTTCCTCCTTGAGCATGGAGGGGTTGACCCAGTTCCTTCGCAGTGGTAACGATAACACTCATGATATGACACTTATCATCTTCATAATCCCGAATGACCAAGTCGTTCCCCGAGAACCCATTTTCTTGCAGGCATTTATGCCACAGATGCTCAGGTATAGCCGCAGAATGGGGCCTCCATTCCTCACGAGCCACCCACCAACCTGGCACAAGTCCAGCCATGAAGTTGGTCGCGATATCATCCGGATTGATAACTTCAACAAGTATAAGTCGACCGCCAGGCTTCAGACATTTATGAACATTGCGAATTGTGACTTCCAGATACGGTGTTGCGTGTAATACGCTGGCTGCGATGATCAGGTCATAAGATCCCGGCTCAAAGCCCTGACTATCAGCGGACCGGTCTAGGTCGAATGTCTTGAAGTTGATGCGACCTTGTGATACAAGATCTGGCCATCTAGTACTTGCAGCTTCGAAGAAAGCGGGAGATATATCAGTATATGTATACTCTGATAATGCTAGCCCGCCAGTGCGCCTCTCACGTTCCTGAAGAGTCGAGATGACATGACCTGTCATACCACCTGTGCCTGCACCGACTTCAAGAATTCTGAGAGAAGGGTTCTCGTGGGCTGCCAAGTCTAGCACATAGTTAAGTTGACCATCTGCACACAGATTGCGGAAAAGGTCCGAGTAGAATATGTCGGCCTGGTCTGATTCAAAGACAACCTGTAACGGGTCCAGTTCTCCAGCCAGAATTTCTGGTAGTCTCCGTGCACAGGTGGTGTAGAGTTTCCAAGCGGGAAGTACAGAATCGATCTTGTCTAGACGGGCCTCAAGCTCATCGTCTTTGATCTCGTCTGCCTCTTGTTGCTGTTCAAAGAATAGCTTACTGACATGATGTTCCATCCACTCAACATGGCGCTGCAAGTCCGTGGGTACTTTGGACTTGTCGATACTTTTCAGTACACGAGCAGCAACAAGTTCAAGCGTATAACACATCTTGGAGTGATTGGCCAGAACTGCGCTCTCGTCCTTGGGTATCGAATTGTCGTGACAAAGAGTTGCCAGTTGTTCATAACTCAGCATACTCAACTGTGGCTTCCACTCGATCGAGTATAGCAACTTCTTTTCAGTTTTGGTCACTTCTTCCGATACGGCTGAGGTCACCGCTTTATCGAAAGAACATAAAATCTCTCCTCCTTCACTTAGACCAACAACCCTTCCTTGTTCGCCATATCCATGTACAGTGAGAGTTGACTCGGCCATCCACTTGATTGAGTTTGTGTTCCATGGCTTAGAGCTGAACCACGTATTGTTCAACCGCACGGGAACGTTGGCTGCTCTTTGCTGGCCTGAGCTTACTCGCAAGACCTGAAAGGCTTGATCCAATGCCGCCGGGTGGGATAGGCTCCTAATGTCAAATTCTGGCCTGGATATATCGATGCGCGCAACGGCTGAAGCCTTGCCGTCCCAATGAACGTTCTGCAACAACCTGAACCAGTCCCCGTATTGGAGACCAACCTCTGAGGCGGCATCGTAAAAGTCACGCGAACCAACAGGCAAGGTACACTCGTCTTTTACCTTCTCATACTGATCCGACAGGTTGTTTTGGTTTCTCTGTCGCTCCCAATCATCGTCTTTGCTGTTGTAGTCAAGTGATATCGTTGCACTAAAACATTCAAACCATTCGTTTTGAGAGTATGTAAAGATGTTGACGTCGAACTTTCGGCCTTGTTGTGCTTCAGTTGAGCGTAGGCGTACCTGAGTTTCGATCCTGTCTTCCCAGGCTTCCGGGACAATGATAGGCTTCTTGAACTCGGCTGTCTCTAAAAGGTACCCCGAAATGACATCGGTGTCCGATACCATCTCCTGGACGGCTTCAATAGCCATGATCAACATTGCAGATGCCGGGAAAAGAACAGTATCGCTCATCTATAATACTCGTATCAGTTGGAACCTTTGTCTTGGGAGCCAATATACCTTGTGATCGCCAACCCATGGAGAAGAATCGATGCTCCAAAAGTTCCTCCATCGAGGCTCAAGGGGATTCCAATCAGAAGCTCTAACTCCCAACAAGTCTCCCTTGACTGGTTCGCGCAACCGAAAGTCCCTACTTATTCTTGACTCGGCCCAGTATCGCTGTGACCTGTCAAAAGGATACTTGGGGCAGTCAATAAGGAAGCTCTGCTTCTGGGCTTGTCGATTTGTTGCTGGAATTGATATGGGATAACCGTGACAAAAGAGTTGTCCGGCAAGGTTCAGAATAGTCTGTGGTGCATAATCTGATCTATGCAGCACATAGCCGTACCGAATACCTTTTGCATAAATACCAGTACCATCGAGTGTGTCTTTTACCGGTCTTCGAAGTGCTGGATGAGGTCCAATCTCCACTACGTCAGTAATATGACCGAGGCCTAATGTACGTGCCGTTTCTCTATTGGCCATCATCTGTATGGCTTGAAAGAATTTGACCGTAGACAGCATATTGTCAACCCAGTACTTAGCAGTGCAAAGAGTATCATGTGAGATCGCCTTCCCCGTAACGGTTGAGATCATTGGAATGGCGGATGGGACATCCTTCCCGTCGAGGTCTTGGAGAGCAGTAAGATACTCGTCAGATATGGCATTCATAGATGGCGAATGGTACGCCACTCCAGACTTTAATTTCTGGGCATATATACCCTCAACATCGGCGCCATCTTTTACTGCTTCTATTGCACCCTCTGGACCTGAGAGAGTTGAGTTCAAGGGACTGTTGATGCAAGCTATGTTGACGCCGATGATGCTTTTTCTAGCTAGAAACTCCGAGACCTGGTTTGCTGGCAGATTGATTGATATCATGGCACCAGGTGAGGTGACACTCGCAGCTCTAAGCTTACCTGCCAACAGACCACGGAAGTAAGAGACCTTGCAAGCTGATTCCAAAGAGAGTGCACCACATGAGTATCTTTCAGTTTAGTATCCGAACTGTCGATCGGGAAAGGAGTAAAACTTACGCAGCAGCAATTTCACCAGAAGAGTGACCAATGACTACCTTGGGCTGGATACCGAAACTGGCGAGAAGTTCTATCAAAGCGATTTGAACAGCCGTCGATAGAGGCTGACTGTACTCGGGCTTGTTGATGTTCTCGTTGCAACCTAGTTCATCTAGTCGGCTCTCATTAGCAGGTATGTGGCTCTATATGTTTTGACGTACCAAATAGGTTCCATGGGCATCCCAAGCTAGAGTAAATGTCATTGATCATCTGGAGAGTCTCTTTGTAGACAGGGTACTCGGTAAGGCCCATTCCCATGTTTAGATACTGGGCTCCCTGTCCCGTAAACACGTAGGCCAGCCCAATATTGTCAGAGCTGCGTATCGGCTTTGAGACTGACAGTTGATTATCATTTAATCCATCAGTTACGGCAAAGGATCGCCACAACATCTTGCTTCGTCGAGATCCGAGAGTAGAGGCCAAATGGTCCAGTCGCTCGGAATTACCAGTCACCCTTTCCTGGTAGAACTTTCGATAAGCTTCGGTTGTTCGTTGAGTTGCCTTCTCGTCCGCGGCACTAAAGACAAGTAGTCTTGGAGCTTGATTATCTGGTTCTTCTTTGAATATCCCGTTGGTACCATTGGTAGAGTCTTCATGGCAGCCGTTAGTATCAGAAATCCCATTCATCAAGGTCTTAACGCTTGTGTTGTGCATGCCTTCCAATCCTTTGGACCTCATATAGTGGAAAGCGTCATCGAGAACAACGTGAGTGTTTGAGCCTCCGAATCCGAAAGAGTTGATAGACAAACGTCTTGCCCCGTCTCCAGGCCAGGGTAAGCTCCTTGGTGGTATCTGCCATTGTCTCCAATTAGTAGTGCTTCTGTACAGAAGGTTAAGATCCTACCTCTATGTTGTAAGAGTCCGTTTCGAGCTTTGGGTTGATCTTCTGGAGCATTGCGTTGGGAGGTATGACTCCTTTCTCAAGGATCACTCGATAAGTCAGTCTCAGGGCTTTCAAGGATTACCAGAGTGATGTCATACAAATGCATTTGATCAAACTTGCGAGGGCACTGGCTCCTTCAAGGTGCCCAATGTTTGCTTTGACTGAACCACTATAAGAGGACCTATTAGCCATCGTCTAGCAGTTAACCGGCTACCTACACATATAAAGGCTCTGAAGCAAGTCGATAGTCCTTGAAGCATCGCCCAATGGCTTTCATCTCAATTGGGTCACCAACAGGGGTACCAGTCCCTGTCATCTGCTGTTAGTGGATAACCCAAGACCGACAATAAACACCTACCGTGCGCTTCAACATAACGAGTCTCGCTCATAGAAAGACCTGCTTTCTCATAAACGTGACGGATAAGTTCTTCCTGTGCTTGGGAACTTGGCTGTGTGAGGATAGGTGTATGGCCATCTTGGTTTGATGCAATAGACCTTATCACTGCCCGAATCGTGTCTCCATTCTCAATTGCAGCCTGTATAGGTTTTAGGACCAGGGCAATGACTCCTTCTCCTCTGGAGTAACCATTAGCACGTTCGTCGAAACTGTAACAAATTCCGTCAGGCGAAAGAAATCCCTGGTTTCCCAGAACTTGGAAGATGCTTGGATCAAGGAGAAGGTTGGCACCAGTGACAATGGCCTTTATAAATCAGTGAAAAGGCACCCAAAGACAGTCAAATGCACTTACACATGAGGAGTCGCCGCTTTTGAGGACTTTGCAGGCCATATCCACAGCCGACAAGCTGCTGGAGCAGGCGGTATTGACATGAATACTTGGTCCGCGAAGATCAAAGTACCAACTAACGCGGTTGGGTATGATACAGGAAACAGTACTTCCAGTGACAGCCGTTCGCTCGAGGTTATCAGGGTCAACAGCTGTCATTCTACTGTAATCCTCCAGCATGGAAGCTGAGAACACACCGGTACGTGTGCCCTTCAGACTCTCAATAGACATACCCGCTACAAGCACCATTAGTCGGCAGGGTACATATAGATACAAGTCTAATTGAACTTACAGTTCTCAAGTGCATGGTACGTTGCTTCCAGTGTCCATCGCTGCATTGGATCCATGCTTGATGCCTCTTTTGCCGTCACCGAAAAGAAAGGAGCGTCGAAGGAAGCAACATCGTCGTTGATGAAATGTCCCCCACTTCCATTCCACTACAAGTCGGTCAGATGTCGAACTTGATACTCATTTTCGTAATCTTACCTTTTGATGCTTGTTCTTTGCAAAGGAATCTGTTTTAACCCGATTCTCAGGCCACTTGGTCATCAGGTTTCGTCGGTTCTGTAGAGCATCCCAAAAGCTTTCGTCATCATCGATGTCTTGAGGAAGTTTCAGCGAATACCCAATAACAGCAATGTCACTCATATTGTCGAAGTGAAGTTTATTTGCTTAGCTATGTTGTGAAGAATTTCCAAAATTTGAAGATGAGCAAATCGGGATAAAGTGGTGTATCTGCTATAGTATCGCGGCAATCCCTTGGTCTCTCTTCATCTGGTACAAGGATGTTCCTATCTTTCGATGTTGCTGCACTTGAGTGGACTATTAACTTCAGCACTAGTTCTCAACTTACATAGACTAGGAGGAGTATCTCCACCAATGGCTTTGGTCTGTTCCAAAACTTAATTCTCATCATCTCACTCATTTTGAAAACTCGAGAAAACACATCCCTACTACCCTCTCAAACCTATATCTCGTGAAAAGTCCTTGAATACATAAAACTGAACGATTGGTTATCTCTATTCATGTTTTTTGAATTAAGAAATACAATTAGTTAGAAAATTGGTACACGGATTGAATGTTATGGTTGAGCTACCCTGAATAGAGCTGTTAATTGAAGACTACGCCGGGACTTGAAACTGACAAGGTCGATCAATGCGCAAATTAAAACAATCCTCCGAGGCGAGGGACGGAAGAGAAAGCTAGGGAGACGTTCCGGTACATCCCGCGTGACACTAGCAAGGGCCCCTGTTGAAGGAGTCTTGTTTGGTGGAGACAATACTCCCACACAGGTGGTAACAACTATCATATCATGGTTTTCACACAGTCGTGGTTTACAAGGGCGGACCATTATCACCTGATTTTATGAAACTTCCTTGTTTGCCAAGTGTTTCCTGGTCCTTATATTGTCATTCTTTACCAAATACAGCTGTGGAAGCGGAGTCTGCGTCGGCGGAAGTTTGGTCGCGATATAACCAGCATGAGATGGTGCCAGTATCCAGGACATGTTGCAGTCGCTTAAAAGACTGGAATTGGATGTTATTTGCACTGGTTAAAACTCAAAACCAACTGAGGTTCATCACAGCAGATCACTATCTGGTAATATGCTGGACAAGGAAAGGTTCCATGACCCAAAAACTCAGGACTCTTCAGTAATTACATAATAGGTTTGCTGTACTGTATATTCTAACCGCTACACTGTTTCTCAATCGTTCTTTTGTGTCCACTATAACTGGAGCCCCTGGACTCTACATCCCCCAAGGTTTCTGCGACGTACCTTCGGCGTCGCTTACAGACCGGTTGTCTTGAGTAACATTAATTTGTGTCGTTCGGGTAATTCCGCGGCCATTAGTAGCTGTATTAGGATTCGCTCGTAGATATTCCGTCGACTCAGATCCTTTCAAGGTGTTCAATTGTACACCATCCTCATCAAGCTTGTAGTATGACTTGGCACCGTTGGAGGAGAGCTGGGAAGCCTTGGTGGAACTTTTCCCATAACGATCAGCGGCGCTGGGATTGGTTGGTGCGGTACTCATGCCAAGTACACGCTTAACGTTGCGGATGACACCAGTTTCCTTGAGGATTTTGGGTATGCAAGGGACGCAGACGATGAAGAAGCCGCATGTCATCTCAGCTGTAGCCCAGAAGACAAGTGGAGCCAAGGCATATAACGCGTCATCCGCTTTGCCGTATTTGACCGTTACAGCCAGTCTGAAAGCGGCTGATACACAGGCTCTGTAGTCATTGTTAGCAGAGGCCTTACAGGTTTGAGATAGGCACTTACAGAAGACCTAGACCGAAAATGACTGAAACACCTAATCTCTTTTTCCAAGACATTTTTAACTTCCAAATAACCTGCTGAGGAAGCAAAAAGATGGCAATGTCACAGATCAGGTGAATAGTAGCAGATGCAACTTGTAACTTGTGCAAGTCCCAGCATTTAGCATCAGGTATCCTGAAATCCCAGATAGCTTCGTGAGGAGTGCATTGCATATTCAGAGCAATGACAATGGCGGTGTTGGAGGTCATCTGGACGAATCCAATGGCCACACAACCCCACCAGAATATGCTCTTCATTCGAGTGCCTTGGGGCACAAATAGTCGACACCATTCCACGAGGATAGCGATTTTGAGGAACGGCAAGACGAATGAGTAACAGACTCCGAAAACGAGTACCCACTGGCACATATTAGCATCTCGATTTCTATCTGTGCCGAGAATGACTTACATAGTTTGTAGGAATGACATCCCTAAGTCGAACATTCCATTGATGCACGAAATATCCAGGGGTATCCACCATCCGGAATGTTGCGTAGGCAGCACCCCAATAGTTTCCCTAAGGGCTGGTTAGTGGCAGGCAAACAATGAGTTAAAAGGCTTATACGCACATATGCCAGTAACGTGAGAACTAAATTCGTCGTTAGCCTGCGGGTGAAACCTTCAGAGATTGTAAAGAACTCACTTTCTTCTGTCTGGAACTTCCGCAACAGATACACTCTTCCGTATGCTCTTAGAAGGAAGCATATGGTTGTAATGGTTGCACAAATAATCAAGACTGTGTAAGCAAGACCGTTTTGGTTGGGAGGATCCTGCAGATTTGAGACATGGCCCTCTGGCGGCGCAAGGGCTGGCCCATCGAGATCAATAGTAGCCATGATGAAAGATTCAAAGCACAGAGCAACCACAAGTTATTTGGAAAGTATCATTGCAAAGCATGAACAGGAATAACCTGACGTTTAATATGGCTTTCACTGATACAGAAGCACATGTTAAGGAGATTCACCCCTGACTTTCAGGCGACAGAGGCAAAACACGCTTTAATTTTCAGAGCAGAGAATTAAACTAAGTTTCGGAAGATCATGGTACCAAAAAAAGAGAGTAGTGTAACAATTAGTGAAATACGCCGGGACGTTAAGAGTACAGTAACAGGGAATTGACGCTTCGCTTGCCCGACTTTCCGACAAAGACTTGGAAAAGTGGCACCGGCAAGGGTGAGGAACAGTTTGATGTAACAGCCTCGTATTTGCCTTTGGCCTGGCAGTTTCAGTCTTTAATGCTGTTGAGTGATTATCTTCACGAGCAGCGTAAACGTCCAAGATCTGGACTTACAGCATTTCAAACAATTTCTAGTTCGATATTATTGTAAGCTTGATGATAAGAAACTGTTGGTTGATTCATCAGTGATCTGACATTTGGACTTGCACTTTAACTAGATCCCCACTCATAACGAATAACCCGCACCAGCAGGGGTGACCCAACACACGGGAACAACCAGCCAGCCAAGCATTCGGTCTCGTTCCACCAAGGCAGATCTTTAACCTATTCAAACACGTGCATACACGCATCTCCGGCTTCCAGGTTTTCGTTGTTATCATATGATCGACCCCTTTCTTTGATACAACCTTCCTTGGCTGTATTGGTTCTGCTGCATGAACCCTGGTCAGCTTGATATTGCATTTAATAAAATGCTGTAAAAACTATAGATCGGCAATTCGAATCCTTCGGCAACCATCTTAGTAGAAAAACTCCCATACGAATGCAACGCTGTATTAGTTGAAAGGGAAGCATCAGACGAGTAATGGTTCATAACCCATGTACACCCGTTGCCCATTGCCGGAACTGGTATCCCCTCCGATTCATTAAACCCGGGAATTCGGCACTATTAGGATTCGTCACATTATCAGTGCTCCACTTGTACAAGTCATGGTTTCGTAATAATCAACAGCTGGGTCGAAAGGGGCCACCGACTTGGGTACAGTCACTGATACTTGACAAGAACTTGATCAGTGGATAAACATTCAGAATCTTCATCTCAAACTCAATCTTCCAACCCAAAAAGTCTTTCCAAAGACATCATCCCTGCGCCATGCCTAAGCAAGAAGTCTACCATCTTCACCCGATCGGTTGGGAGAATGATCCCGAAGAGGAGCGATTCAAGGTCACAACTCTCGATTACCTCACCGTCTGCAGTTACAACAACTACGCTCTCTTTTTCAAGCTACAAGACTCGGAGAAACAAATAGCCGTAGAGGTACTGAAAGCTGGGCTGGAGAGGACTCTGTCTCAGGCACGTCACTACTGTTGCACTATTGAGAAGGATCCTGGTGGCGGTCATTCTTTCACCAAGAAGAAACACAGCACCGTTCGCCTTTTTGTTCAATGGCTCGATGCTCCTGAGGATGCAGAAAAGTACCCTTCGTTTGATGATCTCGAGAAAACACACTTTAGTGCTGTGACTCTCGGCGATCTTCAGCAATGGAGTGTACCTCCAATGACATACGGCGAGAAGCCAGAGGCTCATCCAGATAATAGTCCAATCGTCTCAGCCTTCAAGGCCAATTTCATTCGTGGTGGACTTGTCTTCAACATCCATCATCACCATTACACCAACGATGTCATGGGATGGGCAGGCTTTGTTCATCAGTTGGCTGAGAACTGCAACGCCATTGTCAACAAGACCAAATTCCCCAGCTGGGACCCTCTCAACATGGACGTCTCCCGTCTTATTAAACAAGAACCACCAGAGGATCAAAAGGTCGACGGTCCACCTCCTCCAGAACGTCACCCCGGACATCAAGTCGGCGTGTCGCTCCTATTCCACCTCCCAAAGAGCAAAGCAGCTGAGCTAAAGGCCAAAGCGACGCCTAATAATGGAAGCTGGATCTCAACATACGATGCCTTTTCCGCTTTTATCTGGCGCAACTTGACACGAATTCGAGCCCCCGTCTTTAATCCCGATCCGTCATCGACTTTATACTGGTGCGAAGCTATTGATATGAGACGACGTATGCACAGTCCCAAGGTCCCACCACGAATCCAGCACAACGTCATGTTCGCGGTGGCGTCTCCTACAGCACCTGTTACACAGCCTACAGTAGCGCAGGTCATGTCTGAGTGGTCACTCTCAGAGTTGGCCTCATACATCCGGCGATTGACCAACAGCGTGACCCAGGAGAATCTTGACAAGACACTCGAGATGGTCGCTACAATTCGTGACAAGACATCTCTCAACACACGTGTTGATGCGCAGCCTCCTTTATCCATCCTACAAACTGACCACCGAGATGCGAAAATCACTGCTGCAGATTTTGGCTTTGCTAAGCCGGCAACGTACCGTCACCTACTCGATCGCATCACCGAGGGAGTTATCATTGTTTACCCGCCTCGTGATCCTTCGCCTGAGTCTGACGAGGGTTGTGAGTTTGCTATCTTCTACGAGAAGAGGCTGGCACAGGACCTCATTGATGATCGCGAATGGAGTGAATACTTTGAGTATCGAGGAGTCGATGCTGAGGATGCTGTTGTAATTAGAAAGACTGGTCATACGAATGGGTCTTCCTAGACTTGTCTGTAAATGTGAAATAATTTACCTGTTGTTCCGAGTGATATTTACCATCGGCGACCGAGAACTCTTACTGTCTGGAACTCTTATCAAACTGTTATTCAGGTTCAATGCAACGCATCTAGTTCAGCATTTACTTAAGGCATCCCTGTATCAGGTAGCCATCAAATACCATTTTCATCTTCCCAATCGTGTTCAATCTGTATCAGAACTCCATACCAGTAATAGCCATTCCGAATCATGGAGCAAGAAGGCTCACATTTTTTCGCGACGTCTCCCAGCATACTTTCTATCGCATCCCTAATCTTACGTTTAGGAGTAGATCTGTATAAGTATGCACCCAGAAAGGCTCCCACAAACAGATCCGACATCATCCGATCCTCAATAGCAAACAACCTCAAACCCAACCCAGTAGCAAATGCTAATGCCTTTACGTAAGAAGCAGCTGCGAAGTCGTCAGGCTGCTTTGAAAAGCTATTTGTTAGATACTCCAGAGAGCTAGCCCTTGCAAAATTCATGATTGCCTTTGCGTTTACCTCAAAGACCAAACACTGCTCGCCTAAAGCCTCTGGATCAGACTTAGGATAGTTGGCAAAACCAATACTAATGAAAGGGCTCCCTCCAAACCTTCTAATCCTGACGACAACTGGGAATATCGACTCCAGGCTCACGCCTCTATCTAGGAACATCTAGATGGCTTCAGAAACTAATCGAGCTCGTTCTGGTTCTGTCTTACCTGGAAAGAAGCTCGAGGGATCATTCCAAAGGTCGATAAGAAATGCGAACCAAGGACTAGCAACAAACTGATAGCCTGTTGTAGTTGGGCTATTAACCGTGTTTCAGTTAGGGCTATATCCCTGCTCCAATATGTACTTTATAAGCTCCATCGATCTTGTACCAATTGTCCCAAGATTGCAGACATTAAAGAGTAGGCAATACATTCCTTCTGGTGTAGCGAACCCATGTCGGTCTAAATGGTAACGAACATGAGTGAATTTTCCAGAACAGGCTGCAAGTGATAAAAACTGATCGTAGATGCATGAAGATTTCAGGTCAAGAGAATATCTGCTGGAACTCAATTGTGGATACCCATGAAGAAAACATACTCGTGCAAGTTCCAGGAACGATATTGTGATGTCCTGAGAGCAGCTATATTCTTTTTCGTACTTGAATATAGTCGACAGCAAGTATTGAATGTCAAAACACCAAGGCAATCTAGAATTAGGGTTTTCGCAATAAAGCCGACCATCAGTTATGAATGATTTGAGGCATCATGCCAAGACCTCGTGTTGGGGAACGTCGCAAGGTTGCCAAAGGCTCCCACCTTCTGCCGTGTCGAGCAAGAAGTCCTTAGCAGATCGATGCGAGAAGCCCACATATTCAATGGAATTCCTTTTGTTGCCAAAAGAGTGGTATTGCCATCGCCAGTGCGATACTTGGCTGCATCCTCTTGGGGCTGACAAGCCGCGGTCAATGTATGGCCCCTGTCACGATAAAACCAGCTCTCACGTATCATTACGTTCCGTACACTTCCAGAAGCATGACCTGTGTTCTTTGGCGTTGATGAAGTCGACAGCGGATCGTAGCGCCAACACGGTCTGTGACGCCAGAATGACAACAGCCCAGCACAACCAGAACTGCTAGACCTTTGTCCCCCACTAGTTATTTGAGCAGATACACAACTCCAACATCAGAAATATCCTCGTTTAGTGTACCCAGAATCTCGTCTACATCCGTGCCCTTCTTGACCCTGGGGTATTTGGTGCGTACCTGGACTCCATGACCAGGATAGTAAAGGAAGAGGGAGCTCTATAACATACATGCGTATTGTAGTGT
>JAAVUC010001091.1:0-16932 GCA_014898925.1 Fusarium nelsonii
AGGATTTTGATGGATTTGGTGGTGTTTTTTTGAAGCAGTTGTCTGACAGTAAACCTTTCGTACCCCGCAGGTACTAGCCTAGTAAGCAGAAAAGGTGGGGCGCGTGACACCGTGGTAGACTTGTGACCGTAGAAGAGATAGCACATTCGAAGCTCAGTGTATACAGAGCTGGCTGGTTGGCTAAGGTAGGAAGTAGTTGCTAGCCAGGCTTCCTGCTTCTGAAGCAATGGCTTCACGAGTAGAATCAGGCACAACCAACTATGTAGACTGCTACTGAGAACCGGAAAAGGGCGGCTTGTAACCAAAGAAGTAATTATGCCTGCGTCCGCTCTAAGAGAACTTCATCACCAGTACACGGCCTGAATGATAGCCGATAGCGACCGTTGATCCTACCACAGCCGATTTCGATGCGCGATACTCCGGAGGTAGCCAAAGCATCCCCTTTGTGGCAGAGTGGGGTTCCACGCCCCGAACCGAACAGCCCTGGCGGCAGCTGAAGGCTGCCCAACATATTTAACTGTCGCTGAGACCAACCATCGGCACATGCTCGCTTTTTAGCTAAGCTAAGCGTATTCCGACGCCCTTAACGTCATTCAGGTTTAGGGTAGCTAGTACCTAAGTGAACCAAAAAAAATGAGCTCATGTATTTTATTTGACTATCAAGCCATAATTCAATGCTAAGAAAATGTGAGCAAAGGCTGCTTTCAGAGGCTGGTTGTGTTGGTCAGCGCAAAACGTCTGAGAAACAGTCTAGGTGTGTGATTGGCTTGTATAAATCATGCAGCCCAATTTCGGAAATCACATGCTAGGGGTTTTTCCCCTAGCTGGCACTACGCTATCGTCACATCCTAATCACATCAACTCTTGTAGCTGATCTTAAGGTTTGATGGCCCTCACTAATAATGTTGGGGAGCGAGACCTACATCCCCAACGCGCGTTCTACGTTGGGGGCAATCAGAGGGAGGAATCATTGCTCTGGAGTAGAAGTGACTCAGCAAATTCTGCAAGCAAGACACTTCGTTATCAAGGAGTTATGTGGAATCAACATCAAGTTCCCAAGACCAGCTTCCCTCAGCAACCACCCCTAGAAAATAGAGAACCCTCAATGATAGTATATAGACCGTTGTCCTTTTTTGACGCAGCCCGCAATGGCAGCACCAGGATATCACGCTGCCGAAGCGGCACTCCCGACTGGAACTGGCGCATTGGGAATATGCCAGCTATAGGTCGCCATACTGCTGCCGTTAGAAGGGTTTCTGGGCCGGAACCAAGGATATTTCCAACGAACTCTGATCTTGTGCCCTCAGCATCCTGGAGGGATATTATCAGTAAAGCTTTAACAGATACCGACAGGTACAACCTACCACAAGCAACCGAGACTTGGATCTATTTCGTATTCCAGAACATACCAGCACTATTCTGTGGTTGTCTTTGTTCTTCCGAGGCGTTGGCAGAAGTAGATGCATGACTTGATACTAATTAGGCTGTAGGCGCGGTAATCCACTTAGGGTAATAAGTAGGAATTTATAATAAAGAAATAATAACAGTAGAAGCAAGATGAATGAATATTATGAAGGATTTATATTAAAGGTACATGGTCGGTCTCGGCTGTCTTCCACAGTAGTCCAAGTAATAGCTCTGTACCCCGCTAGTGACGGTTTACTGTCCACCCGTTGGTTGAAATGCATTATTGGGTGGTTGGGGAAACCTGATTCGAGCCCGGGAATACGGTGAATTCCTTATTTGTTGGGGCAAATAGTACTCCTCCAACTTCCACAGCAAAAAGGCAAGCCCACTTTCTCTCACACAAGATTTCCCTCTCATCCTTTCCGGTTATCTCTTTGAGCGGCACAAGACTACAAACGGGTCACGACAGGGGTCTAGAACCAATGAAAATGATCGCAACGAATGGTACTTTCCCACGCACCTAATTTCGCGGATGATAGAAGTACCCGCAGTTTTCATTGTTACAATCGATACATCACACACTTGGCAGCCTTATCGGGTCCGCGTAAGATATCCGGCTGCAAATAGCTTCCTTTTACCTTCTTTTTTTTATTAAAAAAAGGTCGGGGCTGCCCTTGCGTGGAGCTATTGCAAGCTAGGCAAGCCGAATCGTTACGCCTGTAGACGTGGTTGATATCTCTTTGCAGGTGTTTTTGCCCTCTGTATCATCGATGTCTTCTTCCATCCCTGAGCAATTCGTCTCCCTTGCCTGGCTTTCCCCGGCATATCTGTTGAAAATCGCGTTTTGGATGCGTTCCTTCCAGTATTTTAGAGTCATATACGGCCTTCAATTAGGATTTAGTGTTTTAAGCTGCAAAATGAAGCTATTCGCAAGTACAACGTCAAGGAGGAATCCCCAAAGCCCTCTTGATTATGACCTCACCGTTTACGTCGCAGGCCGGCTTGATTGTATAAAATCTCGCTGCCGGAATAACAGTGAATCCGATTGCCCGGTTCGCAGATTAACCTAGTATCGGTCTCTCGCTGCCTATGCCGCCCTTCGTGGCACACAATCAATGGGTCGGCGAAGGCGATGGTGGTGAAGGAGCCGAGATGGATTCTTGGGAGCGACCTGCAACAACTTTTGGTCTTGGGTTTGACTTTCTCAAACCCGCGAGGCGCCATATTGACTATGAAGGGGACACTTTGGCCTTATTGTATGACATGGCGGTATCAGCGAGGTGGCTCCTCCTACGATCCATCACGTCCATCTCCATCTGGCCACGCGGAAATGGTATTCCAGTCAGACTTTCTAGGAGTGATGACTTCCCAGAACTTTGATCTCCGACGGCAACCAATTGGGGTAGGGCAAGGTAAGTAGCGATGTTTCTCTCGCGGAGCTGGTCAATCTTACGCAGCCGGTCTGGGCTGGTTAGCATAGATTGGCTCATGGTGAGCTTTTGGTAGGTTAAGAGTGGTGAATGAAGTATGAGGTTGCCAAGCACAGACTGAGGTCTCGACGACAAGGAGTCTGAGGATAGCCAAATGTTTTTAACCATGTTGACTAAATTAATGCTGCCCTTGTTCGAATCGTCTACCAGTCCTGATAAATGTACTTGAAGAGAGTGGCTCGGGCTTCCAAGTTCATTACTGTACGAAACTCGAGGATTTTGATGAGCATGATGCTACCAGGCTTGTTCGGATAAGCCGACGTTCAGATAAGTGGGCTGCATCTTAACGAACCAACGAGCCAAGTAGTGCTACAATACTACTGTGCCAAACGAATAGAACTTACCGTGAGCATCAAGCTAGGGACTACAGTCTTATGTATAGATCATAGGCATACTCGAATGCTCTTAGATCACTCGCAAGCATATGGGCAAGGACACGGAAGAATTCGAATATGGATGGGGCATAATATAAGCCCCTGTCTACCTAGTCTCTAAGAGAACTTCATCAACTGCACAGGAGCTAGACGACAGCCGATTCCATCACTCGATACTCTGAAGACAACCAAAACATCATCTTTCAGTAGTTTACAGCCCCTACACCCTCAGCATCAATAGCTCAGCAGGATGGTGTGCATCATGTAAAGGTACATTAGCCGAATGGTTATGATTAGTAGGTGATAGAGCAGGGAGGCGCAGGTTCAGAAGTCTAATGTTATCCGTAGTGAAGAGAACTCATCATCAGCGAGATTCTGAACATTCGAGTCTTGGAGACTTCAATTTGTTTGAGCTTCCATTTTTCTTTACCAGAGCGCGCCATCTGGAATGAATCCGCTACTTCCCCAGTGACTCTTATGATTAATTGTTACAGTCCTGTGACCGGAAACTCATGACATCTTACATTACATTGAGGTATTTAAAACTCCGATGTCTCTTAATTAGCTTAATAGCAAAGAAGGTATAAAAGGCCGCTTTTCCACATCATTAGGGACTTGAGAGCTTTGTACGAGTTACTTGTAAAATCATCTTGTTCGATTTGTCTACGTACGGGAGAAGCAAGCCAACGGCAGAGTCGACATCATCTATTTGTAAGCCATCTAAAACCGAGCTCTCGTCCATTTATTGATCCTAAGGCAAAAGAAACCTAGTGGGCGAAGTCTAGTGCGATGACCACACTCTGGAGACCTGCCATGTCCCGCGATGAGCCTAGCAGTAGCCAGCTAACAAGTCTAGGACCACCACTTACGGAACTTGATATTAGAGGCTTAAATATCTCGACTACTAGCGGAACTTGTCCATTCGGGAAACATTCTTCTGGCGCATAGGAAGTGCTGCGGTTCTCCACCAGCCTGCCTACATCGAAAACGCCGACCTAATCACGAGTAGAGCATGCTAGGACTGAGCTAGATGCCTATCACGTCGTTGTACGGGCTGGTATAGCATTTGAGTTGATCCATAAGCTGACCCGTGAACTGTCTAACACTGCTACTCATGTAGTCAGTCGAGACTGCGTCAGCGAGGTACACGCACCAGAGGTAAAGCTTTGAGCTCTCTCTGGCGCTATTAAACCTACCAGACCATCACACGTGGAGAACTCCGAAATGTTCTAACATAAAGATACGGCGAGGCGGATAGGAGATAGGTGAATGGCGAGACCACAGCATCCTTTTAGGGCGACTATAAATACAGAACAATTCCTGTGCTCATGCCGGCACGAGTATTCCCTGAGAACATGAATCTTATGCATATTTACACTAGGACAAATAAACCAAAAAAGAACGGAATTATCGCTTTTTGCTTCCCCCATACTCACACATATTCTCCCCATATAGTATTTTATTTCCATGCTGCGCCAAGGGAAATAGCCTCGCGCTACGATTGTTTACTGAGTCCACAGATGTAACGCTGGGCTTCTGCGGCGAGGTACTCATGAATGAGCGAGCAGTCGCAACCGGTATGTTGTAAGAGCTTCATCTTGAGCTCCTGGACCTCCCGAGTCAAGTTGACTAGGTAGATGGACAGGTCATGATTGGTTCGTTCCAGCTCTTGCTCCTCTGACTGAACTCTTAGCGTATGTTCCCGCTTCTTAGTTCGAAATTTGCTGGCTGCAATGCGATTCCTTTTGTATGCTGACTATGGTCTTTTCGCTGTGGGTCCGAGTGTTCATCACGATGGCGGTTGTGGCTACCGCATGGTCTGTTTGAACGGCCAGAACCTCCTCCTCCTGTTGCTACATTGGCCTTTCTGTCTTGAGAGAAGTCTGATCTCAAGGATTTCCGAGCTGAAATTTTATTTGAGCGACGCTTCGGCTTTCGGCGCTCCTCCTCTTCAGTCGTTGAGGGCGGAGACGGGATGCCTAACTGATGGGAGGTTTTGGGAGATGACATCTGAAAAACTGAGGGTGTATCTGTGAAGGTGGCGGAAGGATATGGATCACTCCAGTAATCCAGAGAACTGGTTGCGGAGGTAGTAATAGAATCATTGAACAAGAATTCACTCTGTTTGTAAACGCTCGCCAAAATCCTTCTTTCTGTCGATTATGGAAGGGTTTGCTGATCTATTGAACGTTAAACTATCTGCAATTGCTGTCGCATCCGAATCTACCTAGAACACCCGCAATATCCACTTGCATCAACGGAGAGCGCCGGACGCCCTTTCCCCCAAGTGGCACCTTCCTACTCGTAGCTAGCTCTACGGTGGTTTCAAGCACATCGTCTTGGACGTCAAAGCAGGTGGTTCTGGTAAAGTTGCATGCACCCGCTATTCCATCTAGTTCATCCAGCATATCATCGGCACAAAGGCGCATTGCTTTCAAGAGGTCATCCCGTCAGCGGGAACTATTCCTCTCCAGCCTAGAATTCTCTTGCACAGATAGATCAAGTAGCTTTCCATACCCTGGGGCAGGAAGTCCATGATCCCTAACATCGCCAGAAGCTGTAACCTAGAACCGTGCATCCTTGGGGAAAACCCTCGCAGGAGAAAAACCCAAGGCGGCCAGAACGCTGCTCTGTGGACGAGGTAGTCGCCTCCTTCCACGGTCTCCAGGTAAGCTCTGTACCGTTTCGACCCAGCGGTTTGGTCTAGTGGTCTCAGCCAGTGAGACAAATTGTCGAAGCCCGGTTGTGTTCCAGGCAGCAGCCGAGGCTGCAAAGAAGAAGAGGTTCTCTGGGCAGTACGCGACTGCAGAGATCGGTCAAGCAGCTTCCGAGCTGCAAAAAGGGCAGCGAGCCATTCGGGGCCCGTGCGTCGAGATAAGGGGGCACCAGAGGGCCCAAGAAGTCGAGCAGCTAGCGGCTGCTGGTGTTGTTCGGACAGCAAAAGCTGCAGAGGTCGGTTGAGGCAGCGCAAATCTGCAGGTGAGTGTGAGGGTGAGGGTGCGACGACACTCAATGTCGAGCGGCAAGATGCCGCGGATGGTGGTCTAGGCAACCAGGGCTGCAGAAGTCGGTCGTGCGGGAGGTCGAGGGGCGCAGGGCCCGGATTGTCGCAGGCTCGCGAAGCCGAAAATGTCGAGGTAAAAAGAAGCCGCAAATACCAGAAATGAAATAGCGCCCGGAGGCGATGTCGAGAGCTCGCGAAGCTCAGTGTCGTTGAAGACACCTGTCACGAAGAAAGGTCAACTCTCTGAATCCCTTTCTTCAGGCAGCTGTTAGGGCCCCACTAGCCCCACAGCTGCTTCTGTTGCCATTTTGGCCTGCAAAAGCTTTCTGCCCTAGCAGCTCGCTAACAGCGGGTGCCAAGAAAAAGTTGTTACAGGAGAGAGTTGTTTTTAACTATTTTATCTAAGCTGATAGAGGCTATAGGGTAACCTGGTTTTGCGCTGTGACAAAACGCCGGCTTAAAGTATTGCTATATTTTGTCCGACCACCTGAGCCAAGGAAAAGGCAAGCACACCAAACCAGCGACGATCTTGAAGGACTGAATTCAAACTGCTGTGGCTGGGTACGGCTAGGTGCGGCTGTGCTATAATATTTCCGGATTTGCTGACTTGACCCGCTATGCCTGTAGCACTTCCAATATACCCGTTGGCTCATGTGGGGCGAGGGTCCCGCATGAGCCAACAGGTATCATTTAACGCTTGGGTTCTTGAGGTAATGCTTATTATTAGGGCGCAGTAAGAGACGTTACCCCTTTAAGCTTTAAGACTAGCGGTCAAGCTTAGCGCGTGTTTCTGTGTCAATGTTTTTTTATCTTATCGCTTTCAAAACAACAAATGGCTACCCCAAGGACGTCATCCTACATCTATCATTAACGAGATTTCTTCTGCACATCAACCTAAGCTCACTCTTCACGCTCCATCAATTCTGTCTCCATGACTGAATACAACGCACAGCTGTCTGAATACATTGACGGCTGGCTTAACACTTTCATAGCCTGGTCCCCCAGTCCGTCTTGCGGCGACAAGCACGACGCGTCGTTGAGCCTAATACTCAATTGGGACGACATGCCTACTCCACCATCATCTGAGCCAACACAGGGAACGCTCAAAAAGAGTAGAAGGCGATCACCAAAGAGACCGAGACAAGATGATACTCCTGAAGAAAACACAAGCCTGGATACCCCATTCGACGACAGCCAGACTCCCACCGGTCCTCCAAGAACGCTTCGGATAACGGTCCCAACCCGTCCTTTTTCGAATCCCCCGACTTTACCTCCATCATCGTCTGCATCTCTATCTTCGAACCGTTCCCGATCAACCAGCCCCGTCAAGCGCTCCACACTACAGCTCCTCCAAAAGCCCGTCACGTTCATCCCCATGGAGGAAATGCCAGTCCAAGAAAACATGCAGAGAGTGTTTGATAGGATTTTCGATATCTCACACGGCGACAAATTCATACCCAACACAGTTAAGAATGAGATAAAGACCAGCAGTCAAAGGATATTGCCAGGTTGGTTCTTCGAGCCCTCGGATGACAAAATTGAGTATCATATGGAGGAACTTGCCGTTCTTGTTGAGATCAAGGAAGCTGCCAAGTCTCGTCAAACACTTGGAGCTTCCGAGTCGGCTTGGAATGTGGATGTCCACGGTCCGTTACTAAAACTCGCCCTGAAGCCGTTTGAGTCTTTGAATCGCGAGATTCTCACTCACGCGAGAATCAGCACTCCTTTCGTCCCCGACATGCGAATGGATTCCTTTTACGACATGATGTCATCCAAGATGATCGACTGGGGCATCACGGTGCGGCCCTCGGCATCCACGGCGCAACACATCAGCAAGGTGCTCGACGGTCTCCCGCATAATAAACTCTCCATCAACCAGACGACATACGGACCCGTGAGATACGATCCGATCGCGGTGCCCATAGAAACCAAGATTGCAACCGGGCATATGGAGGAGGCTAGAGTCCAACTCGCACTTTGGGTAGCAGCGTGGCATAAGCGAATGAGTGCGCTTCGAACGAGTGATGAGCAGATCATTACGCTGCCGTTGATAATGGTCATGGAGCATGAATGGAAGCTTATGTTTGCATATGATCAAGGCAATTGTATTGTGAGTATAGTATACTTTTATCAGCTGTGCGGTGAGACAACTAATCGGTCTTTAGGACATCGCGGAAGAGATAAATATGGGTGGGACTAGGGATTTGGTTGGGTTGTATCGTGTTATTGGGATACTGAGAGAGTTGGCCTCGTGGATGGAGACTGAGTATGTTGCTTGGTTGGACAGATGGCTTGGGGTTGGGCAGCCTGCGGCTGATCCTACGAATACCTCGTACAAACATTTTGCATAGTATTGGGTATACATCTACTACAATACATAAATTGCAGTTGTTCCTATTCTGGTTGTGTCGGATATACATTAGACCCCCGTTCACGAATGCGCAAGCCAATTTGACTGCAGTATCACCGATTCGTTCATTGTTGCCAACCGTTGCATTGAATGAAGATCACAAATGTCAGAAGCCAATGATGAGCCAAAATCCAGCCTTGAGGCGAGAAAGATATTCTCCGATCCCCAGACCGAGGAGCTTTCCTCGACATATATTCAAGGTTGAGTGTGATACAAAAATAAGGTTCAGCCACTTTACGATATTATAGCATACTTATGGTTATATTTATATGCCTTTCCCCTACTAATTCGTCTTTCCTAAGTCGCTCAAATCGCTTGGAAGGATAATAGTCTTGTGTTATTCCTCTCTACCGTATACAGCGATGCCGATGACCAACGCACCCCGAAGAGAAGGAAGAAGCCTGCTGACAACGGGGCACAATCCAAGCCGATACAGGAGACCTTTGGAGATGCCGCAATAAAGGCTATTCCCATACCAACTGTATCTGCTTCTTATTATAATGAAATGAATCATGTAGACCGGGGAGATCAGATAAGGTCCTATACGAGCTATGAGCACCGATTTCGCTGTGGCCCGTGGCAGGCTCTCCTTTGGTCCTTCCTTCTTGATGTAGTACTTGCGAATAGCTTCATTTTGGAGCTCAAGACCTCACAGCCGCGGTGGCCGCCCTATAAGACCCTCGAGAGCTAGAAGAAGTACATTTCTAATGCCCTATTTGTTAAATTCGGCCAAGAAAGCGGCGCAAGAAAGTGGTATCGATCAGGGAAGGAGGAGGACATGAACGATACCCAATCACGGCAAAATCACCTGCAAAGAGATACCAATCATGTTAATAGAGGGATATTCTCAGATTGCCTAGCTTGCAAAGGCTTCAGGCAGGGGCAACCCCGACCTTTTAAAAAGAGGAAGGTTAAAAATACTCTCTTACAGCCGACAACAGCTAACACACAAAGACGGCATCGAGGAGGCTCAGGTAGGCAGACCTGGTACGGCTGCCGAGTTTGTGAGGTAGCTCTTTGTAACAATCAAAACTGCTGGGACTTCTACCATCATACAAATTAGTATGTAGGGAGAAGTACTGCTAGTTTTATTCATTTTGATTGGTCATACACCCCTGTCGTGATCCCGCTGAAGGGCTGTACCGCTCAAAGGGATAGGCTAGACTCAGTATTGAACAATGACCTGGTGACGTGATGCAGCGCGGGGTTATGCCATAACACGTGTCAGCGGTTGTCTAGGCCCTGTGCCGGTCGGCGTAGGTAATGGAACCTAATATTTTTATGCAACCATCAGTCACATGCTGACATAGGTTTCAAATGGCACAGTGCTTGTTTCTACGATCCTTTTTACGAAAGTCTATGTGTTCCGATATATGATTAAACCGCTTCCGAAAAATAAGAAACAATAAGAGCCGAAGAAAGAAGCACTTTGTTTAGAGCTAGTAAATATGCTACATCACTATGTCGCTATTAACGCCTAATGGATCTATATGAGGAATTCCTCCAAGAATCTTCCCTGCCTAAGTTCGTTTGCGCTTCAATCCTGTCGTACCCTCGGCAACAACTTGGACGGTGCCATCTGATGTGTTCAACGCTTGACTGGGCCCTTGAAATGCCGAATTCATAGGTATAGATGTCAAGGCTTCAGGCTTTGCCCTCGCTCGTTGATCGGCGGAGCAACCTCTCCATGACTTGAACTGTTTGAGAGCCAAATTGATGGATAACCTTTTGCATGTATGCATTGTATCCTTTGATATTCCCGTTTCTCTGTATGCTACCGTAGTAAATAAATCGGGATTGGACGTAATAAGTATATCATCGCCAGAACTCACCACGTCTTCCCCCGAACTTGCATGACAGCTGCAATCCTGTACATGAGTAAGCTTAACAACTGGCTCTGAAGTAGAATGTACAAATCGCGACGGTTCATTCGATACTAAGGATTCATCTTTGACCAACAAGCTGGGATTCAACAATTCGGAAGGTGATAGTAGAGCCTGTGTCTCCAAACCAGTAGCCTGCTTCGCTTGGACGCGTTTGCACTCTCTTTCAGGGAACCTGGACGTGGAAATACTGTCAGCCTCGAGACCAGTTGTTTCGTGACCCAAGGGGTGCCAAATATGGTCGTCGGGGAGGTAGGAAGCGAAGTATCGGACAAGAGAGTCGAGAGAATTTGTACGAAAGAGTTGAACAGCATGTTCCCATTGCGGAGTCTTGATAAGGTTCGGGTTCCCAATGATCTCAAAACTTGCGGATTCAAGAGATTTGTTTAACTCGCCAAGTCGTCTTTGTCTGCGATCACTGGCTAGATGATGGAATTCGTCAATCGATTGTGCTTCGAACGATATTTCGGTGATATCATGATAAAAGGCCTCGCTGTCCTGGATAGGGGATAGATAGGTGTTGTATTGGTCGTGAAGCTTAGTGAAGAGATCCTCTGTCTTCATGTCGAATTTTCAAGCTGGCCATGCCCACGATGGATCGTCCATATCCTGGAGATAGGTGACTTTCAAGTGATGAAAATTGAGGTAAAAAAAAAATCGAAATTTTGATGATGGTTGAAAGTTAAGAAGTGGGATATTAGAGGGACATTCGCTGCGCTGCAGAGCTGGATATCTCAAGGACCCTGTGTTTCGTGGCGGGCCATGGATTCCTCACCGCTGACGTACCTCACAAGGCAAGGGTGCAAGAGACCCATGCCATGTGCGGCAAAGTTTAATTCAGGGTCCCCACCGCTGCCTCTCAGTGCGTGGCCTAGCTATCGGCGGCCCAGTTGACAGATTCTTTAAATGTGACGCGATGTGGCACTTCTTTCTCAGAACAACAGTCAAGATAACAAACAACATACCAATCCTCTCCAACTATGTCTGGCATCACTCTCCATCTCTCTGCTTTGCAATTAACGCCGCAACATTTCACGACACTGCAGAATTATTCCCTCGGGATGTCCCAGTTCACAATGGGGAAAATCACAGTCCTACTCGACTCGGCTACTGCTGGCCTCTCACCACACCTAATCTCAACCCCCGACAGCTGTGCTCTGACGCTCCCCAAGCTAGATGCAAGCGGCAGCACGCTAGACTGAAGACTGAAATCTACTTCATGGATTTGCGCACTATCAGGGTGGCAATGAGGACGAGACACCGTACGTTGCATTTATTCCATTATTACTTTCTTCTGAGATTTGGACTGCACCTTGGAATGGTTTGGATTCATTTGTCGCTTATCTCAAATAGTGTGTAGTGACGACTTACGGCCGTAATATGTACGCGCGTGGTGCTTGATGAGAATTGGCATTTGCTTTTGACTGCGTGGATTACACAAGTGGCTAGATATTTAAATTGGCCAGTAATGTAATTAATGATTGAAGGGAGGGTGTTTGCTTTGGAACTAGGAGCTATGCGGAATGTGGCCAACCCATTGCGCAACGCACTGTGCATGGCAATTCGAGCTTGAACACATCTCGATTCCACAGTTATTGATAACCTCGTGATGCTGTGTCAACTCGATGAGGCTAAAGGATTTTCACGAGTTATGCATTCATTGCATTACGGATAAGGAGTGGCCGGCAAATATTGATAAGTCTTACCATCTGCCGAATAGTTGATGTGTGCCATCCGCCGTTCATACTCTCAACAGTTCTTCTCCATAGCTCAAAATGCTGAGGAAATTAAATACGTACTAGAACATTTCTGTCTGCTGAAAATAGTCTTGCGAATGCTAATGTGCTGGTCATGCAAGCAAATATACGGTACCGAGAGATGCACAAGTTAAAAAATTATGCTCCAAAAGTCTGCGAACGCCCCACCCTACAGCAACTCAACCCATTCAACCGTAATATCTTCACTTATAGAATAAACATACTAAATAACATTTAATAATAATGATATATATATCATTATAATCGCCTGATTTTTCTCTTTAGTATTTTGTATACCATCCCTTCGCGCGAATGCAGGCATCAAGTCGGCGGGGAAGTGAGTCAATTAAGCGGTTAATCTGATCAGTTGTTATTGCTGCCCACCCCAACTTAATGCATTCGATCAATTTTGCTCGATCAACTTCGTTGTTTTTCAATAGATCTAATTGAGGAAACATCTTGCGAATGTTCAACTTCAATTGCTTCCAAATGTGCTCAATTGGGTTGAGATCAGGCGAATGTGCCGGCCAGTCTATCCAGGAAATACCGTGCTCCAGCAGCCACGCTGTTGTTGACTCTGATGTGTGTATTCGAGCGTTATCCTGTTGAAATTGACGAAAACCGGCGTAAATAGGAAGTAATCCTTCTAATAATGCCTCCTGATATGACTTTGATGTATATCCTCTTCTTCTGGCGGTCTGATCACGGATCATGACGATGATATCGGATTTTCCGCCTCTCCAGATCGCTCCCCATACCATGATCGATAACTTCGACTTCCCATGTACTGTAATATTGACCAATTCCTTCATGAACTTCTCATGAGGCTTCCGGAAGACCCAGCCGCGTTTGTAGTTCGGTTGGGACTGAACTGACGATTCGTCGCTGAAAATCACCTGAAGTTATCCGGAAGTCAGTGAACGATTCCCGAGCGGCGTCCATGTGCGAACTTCAGAACGACAAACCTCCAGCAATTCATCAATATCTTCCCGCCAAGCTTTACACCACGAATACCGCCGCTGAGCGGTTTCTTTTGATAGCGGAATCCTTTGCATAGCCCTCCATTTACGACCGTAATGCCTCCTCACAACTCGGCATATTGTTGTTTGTGAGATGTGACCACCTAGATAGTTGACGAGCGATTCATATGTGATACGGCGGTCCCGTTTGAGTGATATTAATACGTACCGAATCTGCTGAAACGAGAGTTTCTTTGGACGCCCGGGTCGACGTTTTTTGTCCAAGGATCGTTGAGTTTTCCAGCGTTGAACGATTGCGAAGATGGTGGATGGTGAACTGCCGACCTCCGTAGCGACATCCCGGTATGACCGGCCGCTCTCTACAGCCTGCATAATAAGAGCTCTAATCGTCTCGCTAAATTCATGGTTTCTCTGGCGCTGGGCGCACAATATGGACAAAATTCCGGGTTCTTGCGACATATTTTGTCGATGATTTAGATGGATTGAAGATGGAGGGTCAGTACGACTTTTCGTGGTGGATTACTGGTTGGCGGGGCAGCGTTCGCAGACTTTTGGAGCATAATTTTTTTTATTTGACATTGTCAGGTTTGCTTTCGTCAATGGCACCAATAGATATAGGCCCTGATTAGGTAGAAGGCTAACGCATGAGAGTATTGGTTTCACCGGCTTCAGGAGTAGTAAAAAATACACAGATAAAGTTATTTTTCATTACTATATTACTCGGCGTAGTGGACAGTGTGAAGCCTGGCTGTGCAACCTTGGGTGAGGCCTGCCCGCGAAAAATCCTCCACTGCGATTTACTTCCGACAGCCTGCCTGAATCGCTCTAGGTCCTGAACCAGGTACCCGGATCACCCGATAAACCAATGCAGAAAATTGCGCTACTATAGTAGATGATAGCACCTTCATGGTGTTGCCTTTTGTAAGTCGACTCTCCAGAGCAACTTAAACCCCCTCCGATTCACTAGGATTCCGGTCCCCGGGGGGTTCAAAAGGAAAGGCTGGTTCACGCAGTGAGGTTTGTCCACCGGACCTATCTTGCTGAATGACCATACTGTGCGAGAGGGGCCAGTACCCACAGTAAAGCACATGGTATGTAGTTGACACATGCTCTGATGCAGGCGCTACGTCACCTGTTCTCAAGTACGGGGTCTAACGTTGACCCCTCTATTTCCAGAAAAGAAATGTTTTTGAGGGTCACTATGTTAACAGCATCTGAGAATGAGATGTCCTTTATCTTCTTCTCCACTTCAGCAACTCACTTATCCACCATACCAGATTGTAACTATGGATGAGCCAAAAACCTCCGAGCTCAATACAGACAAGAACAAGCGTCTCTTGGGCCGATATGGCATAGTTCCCAGCAGAGGAAACCTTCTTCATCACCAGTTAGAAGTTAGTAAAAATGTTCTACGGCCATAGCTAGCAAGAATCAAGCTGACCTGACAATCAATGGAAGGGAAGGAAGTATTTCGATTCGGGGGATTTCGCCCTCATGCAAGCTCACAGGTCTTCCGATATAGGTACTGTCACAACTGGTAGCGAACACCCCATTCGACGGGATATATCGGTCCCTTCGTGTTCAGTACCAAGCTCTAGCAATCTTGACGAAAATGCCAGTCAACATTTATCAGCCGGGAGGAAGGCTGGCGAGCTGGAGTTTACTACCCACAGCCACTTTCAAAAAGATACGGAAGCCCGGCGAGAGAATGAGCCTCGTGAAACGAAGCCGGAACACGATGTCTAGATGTGGGCTGTTACGATATAGCTACTCAACCCGTCTGGTTAAGAACCAAAACCTCAATAGCATTAAAGGATACCCCATCCGTTACAGGATAGGCTTCGGTATGCTAGGAACCTTAGGGCCCTTTAGCTGCAATAAGAGATATACAGCTTACATATAGTCATAATGTTTACAAACGACGTAGCTACTATGGATTACAAAATATACTGCTATGAACTATATTTCCAAGCCCCAACTTGATGACTAGTCCATTCGAGGAATAATGATATCATGTCATCACCGGTGGAGGGCCGTCGAAAGGGCACTCAGATAGATTCACAGGCAAGGTAGAGGGAGCCGTATTACCACAGATGTTCGCACCTCCGGAGTAGAATCAGCACTAGAGTCAAGTTCTGTCACGCTTTATCACCTAATGCCCACTATTTTAAAATGATGGGAGCTATCTGCCTAAGATTCAAGTAGTTCTGCACACCCTACAGGCCAACTGCTCGAATATATAGCAGAGAGATTTTGCCAATGACTGACAGGAACTCGGCTTAGGAATTCAATTAATGCTCAAAGTTTAAACAAGACTTGTGTTGGACTTGTGTTGGTTCTTTGACACCTAGCCCAATACCTCGGATCTTACTCGGGATTGAGATATGAACAGCGGCAAACGAACGATCAAGCTTCCACACGCTTCTGAATACACCTCATGAGATGGATCTGTTTAAAAACTTTTGACAATTTACCTACGCAATGATGGTCTGCTTGTATCGCAGCCTCAGGAAGTCCGTTATCGTGATGATACGCTCTGGCCGGGATCAAAACAGAATAGTTAGATAATGCTACTGCGTACTCGGCGATGTCATCATCTCTTTCACATGTCAGGTTTCGCACGTGCTTAAGCCAAGGCATTTGGAAGTAAGATAACGGCAAGTGCAAGGTCCCAACAAATCGACTTGATTAAATTCAACAAAAGATGATACTATTATGACGCTATAGATTTATCAAGATACGCATTTTCTTTTAGCATAAGTATCACAATTATAATCTTTATAGAAACAATGATCGCCTAAGTTAGAACATCAAAACATACATCCTTCCCGCGACGCCGTCTAACGATATTTCTCCGCTACCATGGCAGGAACATCGCTATGGGACTATATCTTCATTCGCGGATCTATATTTCTCTTACACCTTATCGCACCTCTCAGCGTTGCTTATTCATTAGTCAGCATGCTAGTCCGTCTTCCATTTCAGTTACCGCGAGTATTACATGCCTGGCTCGCTCTGGAGGCTCTTTTCTGTTTGGCTTTCTACCTACTGCTAAAAGAATACCTCCAGAAGGCCGCAAAACACCCCATCCCTCCCTGTTGCACCGACCGCCGGAAGTTGTTCCTAAAATGCCACAATAATATTCCCGACCCGGCTCAGTACCTAAAAAAATGGTTTCGAAATGCGCCAGCGTCCGAGATTAAGCGTGATAACGTCAAGGACTTCTTCCGTTGGGCGTTCTTACACACGGGAGAGCATGATCCGATCCATGATGAGGAATTAGAAGAGTATACTCAAGAGATAGAGAAGCTGCTGGACAGGAAGTTGGAGCCTGGTCGCGGAAACGCCAAATGCCTCCGATTGACTCTCGACAAGGTAGAAATGTTGCATCGAAGCTTAACGTGGTACCTAGTAAGTTACTTACAGGGGCTATGGGCCCAAGTGCTGGCTCATGTACCCCGTGTTGCTAACTCTATTCTTACTACTTTCTAGTGCGTGTTTTTTGTCGACACGATAGCGTCTATGTCTTTACGATCAGGGCTGCCGTCAGATCAATCAAACCAGATTAGGACGTAAATCTGAACTGAACTGATAATTTACCCTCTAGATCTGATCTGATTGATTGAT
>JAAVUC010001101.1:0-19459 GCA_014898925.1 Fusarium nelsonii
TTATTAGCTGTACAGTATACTGGCCAACTCGCTTGTAATATACATTAATCATGTCAGCCGTCTTTCTCCTGAGATTCCTCAATGATCTCCTCATCTTGGAAGGTGTTCGATATCTAGATTAAAGTGTGTGGAGTAAGCTCTAATGTCACATGGAAGGGTTCAGACGAGCTAAAGCTCTGTTTTACTCTGCACCAAACCCATTTTGCAGGGATAATGCCTATGATAGGCATCCTTAACCCATACCTTTGCTCTCAGATTTAGATCACTCAATTTGGGCCGAAATATATCTACCAGAAGTTCCACGTATGGACTTCGTCATCAGGTATCCAGAGAGTGTTGGATACCTTATCAGTGATCTTGTAGATTCAGCAAGATCGCTTGTTAGAGACGGGCGTGTAATGCTCGCGAGATCCCGTTTGGTAAACTATTATCATTAAGGACAAATCATAAAGAAATACTGAACTGCAGATACGGAGAGCGGTATTGTTTAGTTGCCGATGTCTGATAGGGTATCGAGCACGAAATGTGAGATTGTGGTATTAGCCAACAAATAACAAGATAATGGTAGGAATATTTCAACATTACTTTAGGGCTGGGATAGAGCCTACCCCTGGAAGGTCACTTAGATCCACAGAATGAGCGGGAATCCAGTTCTGGAATAGTCTTAGGATTGGTGTCGGATTTTCATTGGGCTGTTACGACGACTTGGCCGATTATGTACTACATACTACATCCTAAAGCATCTAGCCCTTGCCATTCCTTGCAAATACCTATGTTTCGCGCCGATGCCAAGAAAAAGAGGACATGACTGGGCTGATATATCTCGGACTCATTCAGTCTTGATTGGTGGTCTCTCTAGCGTGTTGTTGGGACTGCGACTGAGGTCAAGCTTGGCACTGGCAAAGCATGCAGGACGCATTTTGACACAGCGGCATGGGTAACTTTAAAGGGGGCAACTGCCGGGATTTGACTTTTCTTGTCGGGAGACGGCGAACGAATCATTTCATTAATTGCTACTTGCTTTAGCTGTGATCTACTAACGAGTTGGCTCAATTAGCCGAAGAATGAGGGCAGCTGCGCCTGTGGCTTTCATTGTACTTACAGTATTCACTGAGCTCCTATAAAGTCAGAGCTAATACAAGCTGCAGGAACACTGCTGGCTTGGTCATTTGCCTGGCTGTAACGTAGGTTCGGCAGATAACTAGGCAAGAGGCTGACCTTATTCTAGCCTCTAAATGTCACAGAATGCCTGCATAAACCCACTTAAGGCATTCCATAAGCACAGGTCCTGTCCAATTTCACAAGTGAATAACGATACTAGGTCAACACTGGTGAACAAGTGGCGCGCTTTTTAACGCCATAGCCTTGAGCTTTGGTATCGTTTTGAGGCACATCGGCTGGTCCACCAAATTGTCTATCAATTTATCCACGTCCACTCGACTAAGCGTTCACATCCAGGCCTCCGTGCCTGCAGATCAGGTGGATCGTAAAAAGAAAATTGAATCATTCTATATTTGTTCACTTAGCACATATCTTCGAATTTCTGCATTGTGATCTAAATTACCTATGGTAACTCCTGGTTCTCTACGCATCTTACTATCATCGATCTGGTTGTAACGGGGTTCGAACCTATGACTTTTGGAAAGGTCCAGGTCACGTGCTACCCCTTTTGAGGGGGCTTCCTTGGGAAATCCCTAACACAAGGCTGATGAGGCAAGCTTCAGTCTTGTCACCAATTTAAGAGGCTATTATCTATCTACCCAGTTACGCAGCGAGACTATCACACTGGTTCCATATCATGGGTCGAATACTAATAGATGAACCGAGGGCTCGATCGCAAGTATAAGGTAGTGGTATTTCTGCCGTGAGCAATTGAGCAACAATGAATCGGCCTTCCTATCTGAGTTCCGAATCCCTGGTAGTAGTCAACCTGCATTATTTTCTAGGCAAATATGTCTAACTGTTCAAGGGTAACATTCACGATGGCTTCCTTAACTTAATGGCTATGGAGGACTTGCTTAAATATGACTTCCAGCTGCTGTATGTGAAATAGGCAGAATCATTCAGGACGACTTTGAAAGTGGAAAGGACATTGATGTCTATATTCTGGGACCCACATGATACCCTGACTATATTCTAATGTAATTATGTCAATCGTCACTGTTCGTTCGGTTGGAGTCGATAAAACTGTGGCCAGCTTAAAGCACTGTAGCAGTGTATCACCAATCCAGCGCTTGAACTGGTCACATCGCGTAGAGATCTACATGAACCTTAGTCACTGTACGCTATGTCCAGTTATAACGCGTGTCGCCATATTCCGACATACTCTCCATGCTATGCAGCTGATACACAACCGGAGTCCACATTCCAAACGATAATATTATATTCCGTGTTATCCATTCCATCACTATGTATGTATATGAATCATACTATCCCATACATACAACCGGCAACAGGCAATTTTTCCTCGCAGTAATTGCTCAACAGCAAGGACAAGGGATGATCCAGCAGTTGACTGGAATCGGGCAGGGGATAACACCACAAATTCTGCCATCGCAGGCACCACCTCCACGAAGTTCAAGGTTAGGCACTGCGGATTCGGGTGCCTTTTGGGGATCTGTACAAGATTAGGAGAGGATTCTACTGACGCGTCATAGCGAGAGTTGATCAAGAGATGTCTTACCCATCGAGTGCTGAGCCTTAGGCTGATCTGTCTCGAGAGGCTGAGAATTTCTCATATCAGAGAGCTCTTGTGAAGCGGCTTGACCAGAGGACATTTTGATTGATGATTGATCTAGTTCGTATGTGATAACTCGTGGATTGACTCGTGGGTGAGATTAGTTTAAGATTAAAGATGTGAGATTGTGTTTCAATTGACGTATGCTGACGTTATTTCCCACGGCACGTGTGGAACGCGTATTGTTTGTGGCGCGGCTCGTGGCTGAGGCAGGCCAATGGCAATGAGGCTGGACGCAGTTACCCTAGGCCGTATAAGTTCGATGGCACTGTCAAGGGAACACAATACGCGTAGAAAAAACAACACTAGCAAGGTTCGATAGACGAGTTTCTTATACAAATAGTATCAGTATAGCTAATCATTGAAGTCAAGCCCGGCTGATGATCGAGAGTTCCATTATCCAAGTGGAACATTTCTATTACAAGGTGCCCGATGTATGGTTGTTTTTATTTCAAAGTTGATGATGCCAGTCAGCCGAGGTCAGCCAATAGGACGCTGAGCTATTTTAGGCACTGATAATCGCAAGAAATGCGGGGCAAGGCCAATCAGACGATCAGTCGAGCTGCTCTCCGTACATCAAGTATGAAACGTTAAACCAAACACAAACCTTCTTGGCATGTTTCGTATTCTCTACAAAAGAACGATGACGGAAATAAGCGAACAGGTCTGATTTCAAATCACAGTCTCCCTGGCCAATCAAATGTAATGGGCTGACCGTCCGAAGTCTCTTTGCGCTCCAGATATGTCTGCTATGCTAGATAAACAGACTCTGTCAACGTTTCAGATGGGTCTAGTCCCACCAATCACATTCAGCTCAATTGTAGCCTATGGCCCTAGCTCCAAACAACATCTTATTATAGCAGAAACCAAACGATCACGGTAATACGACGGAGTGTTGTTCTAAACGGAAAAGAATACACCTCATGTTCGGAGAAGGAGGTGCCCTGCCTAAGGATCAGGGTATATTTGGGACAACTTCAATTGAGACTTGTAACAGTCATATGCTCAAATTAGAATTGTCCCGGGCAAGACGGTAGGCTTTTTGTTTGAAGCTATTCTGATGTTTCTTGGCTTCGGCCCGGTCAGTGTTATAAGTATTGGTCCGTATTCTGCGATGACCCTGCAATAATTACCACTGCATTGTACACGCCTCAGTAACCTTATACTTTACTCTTTCAAAAATATTTTTTGTCCGTTATCTGTCTATTAAATCGAAATCTCAAGATGCCTCTGGTGCGAAACGCTCAAAAAAGGCGTGTAGCCAGAAGGCACATCAACTCTCAGCGCATCCTCCTTGCCAGCTTACTCCTTCCCGCCCTTGCGCTCGCCGATGACGATGCCACTTCATCCACCAACCAGTTCAGTGAACCCTTTGTCGACCAAGTGACCGGTCTCACTATGGAACGTTTCTTCGGTGCTCGAACTTCATTCACTTTCGCGTTCGCCCTGCCAGAATCGCGACCCGCCGCAAACAACACTGCAGGCTCTTTCATAGGTCGACTACAGTTTCCACTTGCAAACGGTGAAGGATGGGGCGCAGCTGGATTGACTGGAGACATGGAAGGTAATTTCATACTGGCAGCATGGCCCGATGGGAAAGGAGGAGTTATGGCGTCTTTCCGACAGGCGATAGATGAAGATAACCCGGCCGTGGTCAAGGGAGACTTCAAAGTCAGGCCATTGCCTGATGGGGTATCGGTAAACGAGACATCCTTGTTATACACATTCCTCTGCGAGAACTGCCTTGACAGCACTTTGGGCTTGGGCCCCGAGGCAGCCGTAGGGAACGCAGTCATGGGATGGGCATTATCTGAGAGACCACCAAGAGGAGATGCTTCAGACCCGGGTGCATTTCTCGGTTTCCATGAAAGAGGCTTTGGACCTTTTACTGCCAGGGTAGCCAAGGCCAAGAGTGCTGGGTTTGACGCCGTGGCTGCAAAGGCACTTGATCCAGTTGAGGTCTCGCCAAAGGCTGTAGCTACAGTTCCCAATGCCTTCCAGGACGGTGGCAGTGATGATGCAGATAGCGACGACGACACAGGGCCAGGTAATGCCAACGATGGTGGCAGTGACTCAGGGGATGAGTCAGATGACGACGATTAGACTGTAGAATAGCAAATAGACGTCATGAAATACAGCTGGACTACGCTATATCCCGAGATAAGAACATGAGACAGTGATGTTGAGTTTGAACTTTAAAGCAATATCCCTCCGAGGACAGATTAAGGTTACACGTTTAAGAAAACACTATTTTATATATACTTCAAGGCATCATGACATAACCCCCCAACACAATAACTCTCTCTTGTCTAACACAAAGCGAGACAGTGATGGTATTTCGAACATTCTATGGAAAATATATAGTGCCATGACCTCGAGGCACAAACAGTCCCGCACAGAACACCATTTCTGACTGTGTCGCATAGACTCAAATTTCCCCATTGAATAAGCCATTCCAATCTGAAAGAAATGTAGTTCGGGCTCGCTTGCACAAACGAAAAAGTGGTAAATGCTTACAAAAGGCGTCCATAATGTAAAGCCTCATTCTTGGTTGATGATACAGTTGTTAAAATTGTGTTGCATCACGGGGAACAGTCATTGCACAGTAGCATCTTGGATAAGGTCACGTAATACATCACGTGACCTGGATCTGTTGAACCTGCGAGCCGAAGCCAGTCATCAGTCACATGTATGTTCATCTTGGTTAGGGTTCAGTTGCTGTGTGCGACTTCTACTGAAGTGACCAATTGATAGCTTTGACATGTCGGAAAGGTCAAAGTTATCGTTAAGAATATCGAGAAAATTGGAAGACTTGGGCATTTGTTGAAAGTCTATAACAAAAATTAAAGCCTCATTCTGCGCCGGAGAAATCTCCAAGATCTCAGCTTCATGCTCTCCAGCAAGCTCATTTGAGACATGTCGACGTCTTAAATTCCTATTACAATTAGGGCGTGGGTAGGACCTACTCAAGCAGCGTGTGTGATGTGGTATACTACTGTACACGTGATAAATTAGCACAGCGAGGTTAAGACTAATGGCAAACGAAGCTGGCTACAGAATAAAAGTAGTATCATAGGAAGGTGTGTTTTGTGATTCATACTCCAGGCAGAAAACATTTTCTCTAATAAGGTTTTCCCAGGTCTCACTTTTCCTGAGAAGGTCCTGAAACTCTCTCGCGCTGTCAACAACTACATCGTTACTCCCTAGCACACAAATTCAATTTCATATTGAATTCCTTATCTATCGTGGAGAACTGACCCTATCAAGGCAAAACTCTGTTTGCTGTGAAAAAATATAAGAGGACCCTTCCTAGTCCCCTTCCCACCTGGATCCCACATACACACAAACAATCATCAAACGCCACCCGCATTCTCTCTATTCAGTATCGTAAGCACACCTGCCATCGCAGGTGTAAAGGCAAAAAACGATGACACCTGAACAATCATTTGCCCTGGTCAAGGCGGATCTGGCCGAGATCCTCAACCCCGAAATTATTGAGGATGTCATACTCAGACAGCGCCGAGCTCTGAAAGTTTACTGGGGAACCGCCACTACTGGAAAGCCACACTGTGGCTATTTTGTGCCGATGATAAAGCTCGCTGAGCTTCTTCATGCTGGCTGTCACGTTACGGTATTGATTGCTGATGTCCACGGATACCTCGACAGCCTGAGCATTCCATTTCAGCTTATTGGTCCCCGATGCGACTACTACCAATTCGTGATAAGGAGTCTTCTCCGGAGTATTGGCGTCAGCGTCGATCGACTCAAATTCGTTATTGGCAGCTCATTCCAATGGAGCAAAGAGTACACCATCGACTGCCGAAAGCTCGAGAGCATGACTAAGCTCTCCACGGCACGCAAAGCAGGGGCTGAGGTGGTTAAGCAAGGCGAGGACCCCTTCCTCAGCGGTCTGACTTACCCAATCATGCAAGCGTTGGACGAGGAGTATCTTGATGTGGATGCAGAGCTAGGCGGCGTTGATCAAAAAAAGATTTTTACGTTTGCCCTAGAGAACCTTCACAAGGTCGGCTACAAGAAGAGAGCGCATCTGATGAAAGCTCTAGTCCCCGGCCTTGGACAGGCTCAGAAGATGAGCTCGAGCGAGCCAAGCTCAAAGATCGGATTGCTAGACACGCCCGAAGAAGTGGCCAAGAAGATCAAGAAAGCGGTATGTGCACCTAGAGACGTAGAAGGGAACGGTGTAATTGCGTTTATTTAGCATATTATCTTCCGCGTCCTTTCGCTCAAGCCTGGGGGCAAAGCAAAATTTGTGGTGGAGCAGAGGAACGGAGAGCTTCTTGCTTATGAAGACGTTGCCAAGCTCAAACGCGATTATGAGCAAGATATATTAACACCGCAGATGATCAAGCCCGCGTTGGACAAGGCTCTCAACGAGCTATTGGAACCTATTCGAGAGGAGTTTGCGGGCTCAGAGGAATGGCAAGAAGTTGATAAGCTGGGATACCCGCCTCAGCAGAAGTTAGTTGAGGCTAAGAAACAGAAGCCAGTCCAGCGTTGCAGCCACTGACGACGAAGGTACAACCAGTTTAGACGAGAAAGGACTAACTTCACTTCACGATTATCCGGCCGTGTTGAAAAGTTTCAGGCCACGGTTCATATCAAAGAGATGCTAGAAAAGAGACTGATACGTGTGCAATCGCCACTAATAATGGAAACTTTACAATTACGTCAAAATCGTGATTATGCCCTCATTTTACCGAAGCGTCTCGTCAGTCTGTTGGATCAAACCAGGAGCCCACTATTGTCCTGATCCTGGTGGCGGAGCGTTGATACAGCGAGCACCGTCGTTCTGGGACGTCTTGGGCCCCTGAATGACCAGAGCCTTTTCTCCCGTAGTAATATTGAACCGATAAATAACTCCCGAGGTATTCTCAGATGCATAGATAAGGTTCGTTCCAACAGCATAAACAGCACCTCACAGGTTGTTGCCGGCGATATTTCCAAGATCCTGGAGAGTCTCCCATACCTGTGTGTCGAGACTGAATCTTCCCAAGTATGTTTTGGAAGTTGATGATTGAAGTCCATAGAGATAACGGCCGCCACCTTTGACAAACGCCCAGTCAGCGACGCCGTTCTGCGGCGTTGCCGTCCCTCGTTGCAGGATGGTTCCGTAAGTGGAACGTCTTGGGTCAACATCAATCTTGGCCCATGCTTTGCCAGACTGAGCTATCCAGAAGTTACCCTGGTCGTCGATATCTCCAGTGCTCCAAGTGCCATCGATAGTCGTGTCCATCAAGGTGTAAGACCCACTGCTTCCAATTCGAATAACTTGGCTCTTGCCATTTGCAATCTGAACAATGCCATAGATCAAGTTATCGATGATGTTGTAGGTGATGGGATTGATGATTCCTCCGGGACCGATGTCAGTGGCGACCTGACTGTTCACCCCGGTAACTAAGTTTAGCCTGTAAAGCGTTTGCAATTGGATCAAGTAGCCTCCCTCATCACAGCTGAAGGATGGAGGCGGAGTAGGAGTCTCGACGATGTATGTTCCTGGTGCAGTTCCAGACGGCGGCACAGTTGCAACTGTCATAGCGCTTGCTCGAGCAGTTGTACCGGTGTATGCCCTTGTACTAGTGACATATTGGGTTGGTTGAGTTTCAATAATAACTGTGGCAGCCTCTGTACCTGTAGGCAAAATTGTGGTTACTGTTGTCGGACCACCCAAGATACCTGTACCGGTATATGCCCTTGTGCTTGTAACAGGAAGTGGCCCGGGCGTTTCGATAACGACTGTTCCCACTTCAGCTCCAGTCGGTGTGATAGTCGTTGCAGTTATTGGGCCAGTTAGAGATGATGTACCAGTGTATCGTCGCGTGCTTGTGACTGGTGGTGTCTCAACAATAACCACTCCGGCCTCAGTACCTGTGGGTGTAATGGTTGTTAGTATTCTTGGACCAGTCAAGATCTCAGCACCAGTATAGAATCGTGTGCTGGTGATTGGAGGAGTCTTCACAATGACAGTGGCAGGATCAGTCCCTGATGCAGAAATCGTCGAGACAGTAATTGGCCCCGTTAGAACCGAAGTTCCCGTGTAGAACCTTGTGGTGGTAACGGGCTGACGAGGCGGTGTTGCGATGATGACGGTTCCCGGAACCGATCCAGAGGCGGGAATTGTGGTGAGAGCAACGGGTTCTAATATCAAGTCGGTGCCTATATAAAGCTCAGTGATAGTGACAGTAGACTCAGGCAGGTTAATAATCACAGTCCCCGTCTCGCCGGGAATATCAGGCGTTTGGGTCACTATTTCGCTAAACGCAACCTTCCCATAATGTCTCAGAGTGACATAAGGTTGGGGTTGATCAATAAGAACTGTCCCAGTGTCGCCAGGGACGGCAGGTGCTTGAGTTTGTGTTGTGTCACCACCAACATCGACCATACCATACCTGATCGTTGTCGTATAAGGCTGGGGTAGATCAACAATGACCGTACCCGTCCCTCCAGGGCTGTACTGAGCTTGTGTTTGAGTCGTTTCACCACCAACGCCAACCAACCCGTATCGGGTTGTCACAAGATAAGGCTGAGGCAGATCGACAATAACTGTTGCAGTGTCGCCAGTACTGGCGATGGACTGTGTCTGAGTGCTCTCTTGACCTACCCCAACAAGACCATAGCGGGTGGTTGTTGTATAGAGCTGAGGAAGTTCGACGACAACAGTTGCAGTTTCCCCAGGGCTTGTCGGAGTTTGAGTTTGAGTTGTATGACTACCAACGGCCACCAATCCGTAGCAAGTAACAGTCGTGTAAGGTTGGGGAAGATCCACGATGACGGTACCTGTCTCTCCTGGCACCTTAGGCATTTGCGTGGTGACACTGCTGGCTGTGACAAGACCATATCTGACCAGAGTCATAAAGGGTTGAGGATAGTCTAAGAGGACTGTTCCAGTCCCTCCAGGACCCAGTGGCATAATAGGAGTGGTACTACTGCTGCCACTTGGAACGCTCCCAAACCTGGTTGTTGTAATATAGGTGTCGGGAAGGTCAACGATAATTGTACCCGTCTGTCCTGGAATACTGGGAAGTTGAGTCATTATACTGCTACTACCAGTGATAAATCCCCATCGAGTAGTTGTTGTATATGGTTGAGGCAAGTCAATGAGAATCGTTCCAGTCTGTCCGGGTCGAGCTGGAGGAATTGTAGTAGAACTACTCTCACTTGCGATATTTCCGAATCTAGTGGTTGTAAGATAAGGGTCAGGAAGATTGATGATAATCGTTCCTGTTTGCCCTGGTATAGCCAGTATCTGAGTTGTTGTGCTACTGCTACCGGTGATGGCACCCCATCGAGTTGTCGTTACATAGGGCTGAGGCAAGTCGACGAGGATCGTACCCGTCTGTCCGCCAGAGGTCGGTGTCTGAATTGTTATACTGCTTCCCTCAGTGATAATCCCATACCGCGTAGTGGTTCTATACGGATATGGAAGGTCTATGATGACTGTGCCAGTTTGTCCAGGTGCCACTGGTATCCTTGTGGTGGTAGTGCTAATTGAAACGCTTCCAAATCGCGTACTGGTGACATACGGATCAGGAAGATCAATAATTACAGTGCCAGTTTGTCCGGGACGGATAGGCATCACCGTAGTTGTGGTCATTATCATAACGCTCCCAAACCTGGTAAATGTGGCAAATGGCTGCGGTAAATCAATCACGACTGTTCCAGTCTGCCCCGAACTAGCTGGCGTCAATGTAGACGTTGTAGGAACCGCCACAACGTCAAACCGTGTGATGGTTATGAACGGCTGGGGACGATGAATAACTACAGTACCAGTCTGGCCTGGAGTAGCAGGCATTACAGTGCTAGTCCCAGCTATGATTCCAGCTTCATAACTCGTGACTGTTGTGAAAGGGTTGGGCAGATTGATGCGTATTGTACCTGTTTGCCCTGGACCAGCTGGCATGAGGATACTCGTTGTAGCTAGAGTTACACTGCCGTAAACAGTGACAGTGGTGTAGATCGGAGGGAGATCCACAAATACAGTGCCAGTCTGCCCTGGAACGGCTGGAGTCTGCGTCCGAGTGGCTGGAGTAGTTGCACTCAAATACCTAGTTATTGTCGTATAAGGCTGCGGTAGATCGACAACAACTGTACCTGTTTGCCCTTGGCTAAACTCAGTAAGAGTTCTTGTTGTAGCCACAGTTACCGCCCCGAAGCTAGTCACTGTCGCAAAAGGTTGAGGTAGATCAACGATCACAGTGCCAGCCTCTCCAGGTCTTTCTGGGACATTGGTCGTCCTCGTAGAGGAGGAGACACTTCCGTAGCGAGTTTTCGTAATGTAAGGCTGAGGGAGATCGACTAAGACGGTAGCAGTCTCACCTGGATTGCGAGGGCTTCTTGTTGTGGTGGAAGAAGACAAAATGGTCCCAAAGCGGGTCTCTGTTATGAAAAGCTGTGGGAGATCAATGATAATAGTGCCCGTCTCTCCCGGATTTTGAGGGGCTTGGGTTGTCATTGATGAGATGGAGGCACTACCATAGCGAGTAATTGTAATGTAAGGTTGAGGAAGGTCAATGAGAACAGTGCCGGTTTCACTGGGATTCCCTGGGCTTCGAGTTGTTGTTGACGCCACCGAGACGCTTCCGTAACGGGTGGTAGTCGACCACAGTCTGGGTTTGAGGACAATGATTGTTCCTGTCTGGCCCGGACTAAGAGGTTCGAAAGTGGTTGTGTAAGCTGTCGAGACTGTTCCATAGGTAGTTGTTGTAAGAAGACGAATGGTTGAAGAAGGGGTTTGTACGATGATAGTCCCAGTCTGACCTGGCGCTTTTGGTATGTACGTGACGGTCGTAATGAAAGACTCAGTACCAGTGCTGGTGAGTGTGGTATAAGGCGTTACACTAGGGGGGACCTCGATAATAACTGTTCCAGTCTGGTCCGGGTGATTGGGAGCCTGGGTGATAGTGCGAGTGCTAGTAGCGGTACTTATCCCTGTCACTGAGATTGTTACGTAGGGTGTAGCGCCAGGAGGCAGCTCGATGACAACTGTCCCGGTTTTTCCTAGCCTTGCAGGTGTCTGGGTAATGGTAGTGGTATCGCTTCCTGTCCCTGTAATTGTGGTTGTGATATAACTAGGCGGAACCTCAATAACAACGGTGCCAACCCTGGCTGTTCCAGGAGCCAGGGTAAAGGTTCGCGTAATGGAATCTGACCCGGTGCTTGTGATCGTTTGGTAAGACGTGACGAGAGGAATCTCGACGATAACGGTGTCCGTCATATCAGAGCCGATGTGCGTCTGAGTGAACGTTAAAGTATCAGATCCAGATCCGAATCTGGTGACGGTGGCATAACGCATAGCTGGCATTTAGACGCGGACTGTACCATCCTCGCCTGGGTATGAGGGGGGAACCGTAACTGTGCGGATAGTCGTCCCACTCCACTGCTCACTGACAGCGATATAGCGGATGCCGGCAGTGGGGAAATCGACACGAATCGTGCCTGTGCCTCCGGGCCCAGTGGGTGGCACAATCACTGTTCGGGTAGTTGAGCCAGTCCAGTAGTCACTCACAGCAACATAACTCGCGCCATCGGCAGGATATTCAATGTGCACAGTACCAGTTTGACCTGGTCGACCAGGAGACTCAGTGCTGGTATGAATTGTTGGACCTGTCCAGAAACTCGACACTGTCACGTATGGTGCACTATCCGGATAATCAACGTGGACTGTACCAGTCTGACCAGGCTGAGAAGGACGATCAGTAGTTGTACGTATTGTAGAACCCGACCAGTAACCTGTAGTAGTAGTGTAATCCGCTCTATCTCCTGGTACATCAACACGGATAGTGCCGGTCTCATCAGGTGAACGAGATTGGGTCACTGTTTGACCAGTTGAGCCTGTCCAGAAACTACTGACAGTAATATACTGTTCTGGGACATAAACAACGACTGTTCCTGCTTGACCAGGGTTCCAAGGTGACTGAGTGATTGTGCGTGTCGTCGTGCCTGTCCATAAACTAGTCACAGTGGTGAAAGGTGGTACATTAGGTGGAACTTCAACTATCACAGTCCCTGTTGCATCTGGATCAGGTGGTCTTAGTGTAATGGTCTTAGTTTCTGATCCAGTCCCGGTTGCAGTCCTCGTAGTTGTCGAATACTTGAACGGGGTAATAACAACAACAGTCCCTGTCTCTCCAGGTGACATCGGTCCAGGTATAATTGTCGTCGGAGCTGTGACATCGCTGCCGTGTGTTACAGTGGTTAGAGGGTCGGGGGGATCAACAAGAACTATTCCTGATTTATCCGGCCCGTTTGGAAACACCATAACTGTTGTTGTGCTGTTCCACTGCCCCAACGTGTGGTGTGAATAAGACGAGTATTGAGCGGAGGAAGAATCACCACAACCGTGCCAGTTTCGCCGGGGCGGCTCGGAGGGATTGTAGTTGTAACTGGCTCTGTGACGGTCCCGATTCTGGAAATGGTTGCGTATGGTGCACTGGTGTAAGGGAGCTCGTGAACAACAGTGATGGTTCCTCCAGGACCAGATGGCTGCAGGGTATATACCATAGGTACAGTGCCGGTTCCAAAACGTGTGATGGTCGAGTATGGTTGGTCATCCGGCGGTACGTCGACGAATACAATACCTGATTCGCCAGGACCTTTGGGCTCTTGCGTTAAAGTAACTGTAACCGTTCCACTACCGGGACGAGTGATTGTTGCGTATTGTACAGGGCCCGAAGGGATTATGACAACTACGGTACCAGCTTCATCTGGCTCAATGGGAGACTGGGAAGATGTAACAGGTGCAGTGACGCTATCAGTGCGAAGGATTGTGGTGTACAGAGTCTTGAATTCGGGTACTTCAATGACCACTGTACTCAACTCGCTAGGCCGGGCTGGTTGAGGGGTATCTGTGATTGGAGCATCAGCACTGTCTAATTGAGTGATTGTTATACAACCTTGCAGCGTGACAGTCACAGTACCTTGATTACCTGTATGGTCGATGACGATAGTTTCTGTATATCCGCGCAGCACAGATTCTGTAACAGTAACTTCGGAATTCTGGTTATAATCGAGCGTTTTCACTTCTGGTGCAGCGGCTCTCGTAAGAGGGTCGTGCAAATCTTTGTGGCCGGTATTTCTATTTTCTGGTCTCTCGATAATGACAGTTGTTGGGTCGCCTGATTGGGCAGGAACCAAAGTTCGAGTACGCTCGGCTGTCAATGAAGAAATGAAAGAAGTCATCGTGGTTACGGGCTCCCTCACAATTACTGTTCCGATTGGTGGTGTGCCCTGTGGCGGGATAGTGTATGTTGTCGGTGGTCCATCGCCGAAGACGGCGGTCGTGATGTATGAGGCATCGGGAGGAATATAAAATGTACTAGACTTATCAAAAAGAGGCAATAGACTTGGACTTGCCTACTAACTGTGTGATAGTTGCATATGAAGTTCTCGTTCCATTGACCAGTCGAATGGGTTGCAGCTGAACGATCCTTTCTCCCGTGCTGCAGTCAAAGTCAGGTGTCCTAGCTGTTGCAGTAGTAAATAAGGTGAATAGAGCCCCGTATTGAGTGATTCCATATAGCCACATGGCTAAAGATTGTCCCTGGATGGAGATTATTTGCATTTGCCAAATGACTCTGCTAATGAGTGGACAGCCACTCGAGACGAGAAACAACGAAGGAAGAGGGAGTTACAAGGACTTCACAATTCGCGCAAACAAGACAAAGGTCGGTATATACAGACGTTGAGGTATCCCAAAAGAGAGCGCTAAGAAACCAACACGCTGCAAAAGGATGGTATAAGGCTTGGGCATTCCTCTTGCACGGGAATGCCAACATTAAGAATTGACATTTGGTGATTCTAGACTGGAACCATGCCGACTAAAGCGCTTTATCCAGATGTAACACGGGCTGATCTAACGATTTACCAATAAGGAATAGCAGAATAAGCCACCTGCTTACAAGTCTTTACTGTGTCTCAAGCGTTTGGCGATGAGGTACTGCATATCCGAGACACTGGACTACTCCGTCTACTATGAGGGTAAAATATTGAATGAAGGGTTTCATGTATCTTCAGGATTTAACATTTTCGAGTCATGATGGCCACAGTATTCGCCAGGAGAAGAGTGAACATGGCAGGGGCTTTCGCGTTCTAGATTTACGGTCACGTTCCTGCATAACAGTCCGACAGAACACTGGCTGTGTTCCTTGCGCTAAGACAAAGACGTCGACAACACGCGCCACCTCGATTCAGATCAACATTAAACTTTTCAATCGCGCAATCTTGCTATGGAAGCCCACACGCCTAACACATCACCGGAAGCAGAAGCAATTACATCTTGTCTCAGTCACAATCTTATCAACGTTCAAAATCCTCAACGGAAAATCTTGTAAGAAACCAGGAGTCATTCCAGACTCTTTGGTGTCCTATTTTCGAGGTGAATATACATCCAGAATTACATGTTGGATCATAAATACAGTTCTTCGATTATGGCTCTAGTTGCGTAGCCGCCAATATTTAAGCATTCCACATAATTCCCAGGCCCTACTGGACTTACTGATATTATATCCTCCGGTGATAGCCATCATCTAAGTCGGTAGGCCCGGTTGTTCGAGACTCGTTCTAGAGCGTCAAAGGTATTGCCCGAGCTTTACCTACCAATTCATTCCATCTGAGTTTACCCCAATTATGTTAGACTGTTAACCCAGAATACCACAGTTGACTATCGCCATGTCTCAAGCATTTCATAAACCGTCCTCTCGCTTCTATCGCATTCTTGATCACGCCCCTTTCACTTTTGTACATACACGCTCTTTCCACACTTCTATATACACGTTCTTTTCATTGTCGCTCCTTTTCAGTATCAACATGAGGCCATATACACTGGTCGGCATTCTCAGCATTGTGCTGCCTATCTATGCTTTAGTAGCTTACCAGCCTTGCCTTACCACCACTGCTCTGCCCCTTATCACTGTTATAGGCGGCCCAGATGGCTACCAGAGCGAATATACTCGCACATATCAAGAATTATGTGCTGAAGGTTTTATTAAGAAGACGTATACCATTACACAGACATGCTCAAATATCGACTGCAAAGCTCCGGCTCTCGAGACTGCACCCCCTCCTGGTTTCACAGAGGCTATCGTGAAGTGCAGCGGTTGTGGTGGCGAAGGTACGCAAGTCGCCACTTTGACTTTCCCTAGCCAGTCTATCCAGGCATACTCCTCATATGGATTCATCGTCGAACCTCTAGACTCTGCACAGATCACAAACGTTTGGTTGGATCGGGTCAGCACAGCCCCTGCTGTCGCAACATCAAGGGTTGAACATGACAACAACTTGAACGCGGTACTTGGCCCTCCTACTCCAGCTTCTCCAGATCAGACCGGACCTCTGCCTGAATCACTAGAAGCGCAGGGTGGTCAAGGGGACCACCCGAGTAGAGGGGGCATTGTGGACACCGGTTCTTCTGCCCCAAAATATACAGGATCCTTCACTGGCGATAGCTCTCCTGATGACCAGCATGTCAACAACGTTGATGGTGCCTCCGGTACGACGGGGTGGCAGTCAGGCAGTACTGCTACGAATCCAGCACCCCTCGAAGTTTCGTCTGGGTTCATGGCCGTGAACGGTCCTTCATTTTCTTCCCCATCTTCACACGATGGTACTGGGTCTCAAAACCAGCCGTCTGATATTCCAAGCCATTCTAATAGTGCCCCACATATCGCAGGAGAGCCTATTATTAACAGCAAACCAAACGACATATCCGACACAACACGTCCAAGTGACACTCATGGAGTGTCTGGCGACGTATCTGGTTCTTCGGGTGACGGCTCTAATCCTCCTTTATCCCAAAACGACACTCCCCCCGGGCTCAATCAAGACTCCAAATACACCGGTGATGATAAAACATCAGAGGTGCCTGGTGTTCCTCCAATCGTTAGCAGTGCAGATTCTCCTGCGGTTAATATCTATGCATGTATTATAATTAATGTTGCCAGTGTATCTATTATGCGCCTAGTATAGCCTGCACATATTAAATCATGTTGAACGTCATATATTCGTATGCTAAAACCTGACAATGCAAATACTATAGAATATTGTAGATCACTGACGAGATCTTCATACGGTTTTAGTAGTTCGTGGCGCTGTCCAGAGAGAGCAATGCAGAATAGTAGGTTGCTGGTACGTCAATAATTCCTACCAAGCGCATCAGGTGGGACTTAGCTTAGCGTAGGTGTGGATTTCAGACCTTGGGGCGCCCTAACGTACGCTAACTCTACCATTACCGCGTTATTGGATTAACACAGTGAGACAAAGCCAAACAGCCGAGTAATCTACTACCCGGCAGCTGGAAAACTCAATGACAAAGAAAACTGAATGTAGCTTCATTTGCTCAGTAATGCACCAAGCTTTAGTCTAAAACTTATCAAAGAGCAGTCTATGCAGTGAGAACATAGTTGTAGGGATTGAGAATCTGAGTTGACAGACATCAGCCAACTCTGTGGTCTCCGCCATGATTGGGGCGCAGAAGATTCACTCAAGGTTAGATCACTCAATGTCACGAAGCCTACTTATCTCTATGCCCGCGCGGCATACAGAGGCCATTGGTCAATTGATCGAGTGTTACTATGTAGTTATGAACGCTTTGACGGCGTACAATAATGGAAAAAGTGTCACAGCATGCATACGATGTAATTTTATAGAGGTGGGACCCCTACCAATAAAATCATAGCAAGGCCGGTAGATCAACAAAAGACCCCATTCAGAACTCGTATCGGGGCCTCATGACTTCATGTAAGGTTACACTGAAATTAAGTGGGTTGTTTGTGTATATATGTACTGCCATCCCTCTTGAATACAGCTCATTGATAGAGTGAAATGCAAATGACAGGGCGACATTGCAAGTATCAATCAATTATGACTGGTTCCGCCTTCCGTATTGCTTTCACCGCCGTGGCCGTGGCTATTGCTTTTCCCACCGTCGCTACTGCAACGAAGACCCCTGCCGGGGTTATTGTAGTTCCGTTATCTCGGGATGAGGGTCTGACTGCATACTTTGCCAAGCTTCAGGTAGGCACGCCACCACAGACGGAGTACCTCAAGATCGATACTGGCAGCCCGCGGTATTCTTTTTTGGATCCTCGCAACGAATTCTGCCGCGGAGATGGAGACCCCTGCCGTCACTTCGGCATGTTCGATAACAAAACATCTTCGTATGGCTCTCAAAGCTTCAACTTCTGGCTACTTTCACTAACCATTCCTGCAGGACATGCCGTTACCAAGGCACCGGCTTCGCAGACGCCTTAGGTTACGTTGGCATGGGTGATTATCTTAGCGACACGGTTATCTTAGGTGGTGTTTCTGTCGAGGATATGTACTTTGGCTATACGTCTGGCTATAGCTTCCCCGATAAGCTTAGCGGTGATATTTATACCATTTTAGGTAAGGTCCCGAGATGAGAAAGCTACCGTATATGGAAGACGCCTACTAAAATCCTAAAAAAAAGGGTTGTCACTGGAGTGCGGGTACGCTGGCCCTAAATGCACCGACAAGACATCTGCATACGCGCTTCCAGAGCTAAAGAATGCCTCCAAGATCAACTATCTGGCTTCGAGTATCTATCTCGGACCCGATAACAAGGATGCTCCTAACGCCATGATGCTCCTTGGCGGCGCCTATGATAAGGCAAAGGTTGATGGCGACCTCATTACTGTACCCATGGTCGACCCATTCGATGTCGAGCTTAGTGGTGGCCAGACAAATTCTCTTAATGTCACTTCTGTCGAGGTCTTCCTCAGCGGCAGTAAAAACTATACAATGGAGACTTATGGCGGTAAAGGTGTTGGCGTTCCCGTGCTGCTAGACACAGGTGTCGCGAACTGGTACCTGACCGATAAGATCATGGCACCTGTTTACCGTGCTTTCGGTGTTACTGAGGAGGCCCCTCCTGGGCAGCGATATTTTGTCGTCGATTGCAAATATGCCGACCCCCAGCGCTCCAACGGTTACGTCTCTGTTGAGTTTGGTGCCTACGGCAAGATCAAGGTCTCATTCCATGGCCTAGTGTCAAGGTTCCCCGATAACACCTGTGGAGTCTTCGTTTCTTCTCGTGGCGACACTGTATCCATTTTCGGCGACCCTTTCCTGCGCAATGTGTATACGGTGTTTGACCAGGAAAACTTTGCCATCTCGCTGGGACAGGTAAAGCACACGGCAGAGGAGAACATTGTGCCGTTCCCCGACGGGGGCTTCAAACCTATTCGTCACTAGGAGATTCGAAGCTGCTGGATACCATAGCACGGTTTACAAACATCTGACGACTTCTTGTATATACAAGAATGCCTTCAAGTTCAACCCTCCAGCTATCGATGTTAAGTCAGATAATGCAATACAGAAGCAGGAATATACGGATATAGGCACGTGACATGAAAGATCTTAATGCAGATAATAGCAGAGGCAGCTCTAATACCAATTTCGGCAGCATAATATTTTATTATAGCTCTATATATTAATAGTGCTATAAAGATTAATAGCAATATTAAATAGGGCTTAATAAGTAATTTAATTAAGGGTATTAATAAGATACTATATATTAAAGTTTAGATTAAAGTCTTACCTTTATATATAATATTACTATATTTACTATATTAAAAATACTATTAGGGAGCCTTTTTTATTACCCTTATTAATATAGGCAGTATCTAATTAAGTAGGAGGGATATACTATTAAAGTAAAGCCTACCTCTATTTAAGATAGCTAAGCCT
>JAAVUC010001104.1:0-16445 GCA_014898925.1 Fusarium nelsonii
TTAGGTCGAATCCACGGGTAAGTAAATTAGTACTTGCCCACTGCGCAGCTAAAGTTAGAACAGTAGGGACCTTTTAATCTTTATTATTCGTCGGATAGACAACATCAGAAGCGCAGGCACTATAATCAAGCAGCAGATTTATTATCGTCTCGTTATTGTCAAAATAAATCTTATCTTAGGCAGAAGAAAAGCAAGTTTGGAATGCAAAGAGATTTACAGCTGCTGTAAGCGCGGTAAAGCCTTTAAAATCTCAATTGTGAATACTGGCGTATAATGGCTGGGTGTCGAGGAGCTATTGTATAATCTCAATATAACTAAATTGGGCCGCTATATTCAAGAGCTGGAAACCGGCCCTTATTAATCTAATCGGTTTCGTTATATTAAGGCCTTCTATAGTATAATTAAAAAGCATTTGGAGTATGCCAAGACTGCAACTTGCGACTGCGTTATAGAACCAATTGCCGAAGTCGCAAATGGCCTTATCATTATCAGGAAGCTCAAATAGGTTTAGAATGGCCCGAGGGTCAATAGCGAAGTATTTCTCTAGGAATTTAACGTCATTATAAGTAATTATAGTGTAAAGAAGGTCTTGCCCTTTGCGTTTATAGATAAGAGAACCATTGCGATTAGTTAAAGTTACGGGCACGTCGAAAGGAGGTCTATATGCATTATGTCTTTTGGTGGGTTTATAAGTAAATTTCCGATAGGGTGACTCGGCTTTAGAGAATAAAGAAGGCGCTATGCTTATAAATGGATAAGTTCGTTGAAAAACAGTGAAAAGTGTTCGATAAGAGTTATAAAGTAACATGCATAGGTTCATGGTTGATACATATAAAACTGGTTTAGCCTGAAAACTTCAATAAGTGGAGTTGTGGAAGACTATTTATATCCAATCAAATACAGTGAACCTTCCGGCGAAGAGTCAGAAGCGGCGATTCCTAGCTTCCAAAACATGACGCTCCTTTCTTTTTGTTTCCGCACTTGGAAGGGCCCTGAACTGTTGAAGCGGATTTTGGTGGTGTGGGGTAATGGTTTCCGCTCGATAGGGTAGCGAAGTCGTAGGATAGTATGTTGAAGGAGTTCACGGGAACAGCTTGCGTCTATTCTCAGTCTATCACAACGGCGATCGTACGCTCCTCATCGAAGAGTAAGTTCTGCCAATGCAAGTCGGCATGATAGAGCAAAGTCTGCTCCACGTAGTGCGAGTGACGTTCCAGCATCAGTCACAAGACGAAAAGGCCGACAAAGGTTGGAAATGCCAGCCACTGAACGGCTTTGTACGGTTCTGATTCACAAATGAATCGTCATGCTTGGCTATAGAAAGTTGATAAGCTACGTTAGCCTGTTTCGATACCTTGCTATCCTAATCTTGCCCGATACCAAGATTGTAGTTCAATTGAAATAAAGTTCATCCAAGCTTCCTAGTCCAATAGGTTGTTTCCCTGTCGTGGTAAACCCACACAGTTCGTCCCTTTCGCGTCGCTTACTCCCAGTTTTCTTCGTTAGTCACATACGTCTCACCATTCTTTTCAAATTCAACTTCAGGCCCCTTGGTTGGATTTCAAGAATAAGATTTCAACTTGACCCTTACCTCGAGCTGCTTCCGGCCTTGACGTTCTTGTGCAGGGGTGCGCGGGGCCACGATGAAGGTGAGGCCGGCGCATCGGCAAAGGACGAAAGGATTGGGTTCTGTAAGTGGTTGCAAGATTGGGTACATGGATTTGGGAAAAGCCACAAAGTAAACAGGATTTTGACCACCGATAATAACATCACATATGATAAAGGATTCCTTGAGAAGAGAAACGAGATCATGGCGAAGCTCCGCAATGGCAACTCCAGCCTAAAAGCAACCTATCCGGATCAACCCTGGAATGTCTGGTCGGAGAGGGACTTCGAAGTATCCTCAGAAGTATGTGAGTCCTTAGTTTTGTGCTTTTCATAACCTTTGCGTCACGCTCAAGCACTTCCTTGGGGCGTTAAGACAAAAAAAGGCAAGCTCTTACTAGCACCCGAGTGGGCGGAGAGAGGCGATGTTATAATGGGAGTAAAGGGTAAGAAAGTTCCTAATGTATTCACTTCGAGAGACGAAAATATATGACGGAAGATTGCATATAACAAGGAAGTTCATAGCGGAGGATCAGCCAATGGAACACAGAGTCAAGAGGGACACGAGGACGATACATTAGATTGTAACTAGCTGTTAAAAGACAGTATATTCAACAGTGATTTAATACATATAGCAGTAACCAAGAGTAGAAAAATACAGTATACTAATATACCACATTGCAGCTTGCCTTCGGTCCCATGAAACATAAATGTCTGAGGCCATCGCTACTATCAATAGTATCACAAGAGCGGTGAAGTATTTACATATCTTGATAGGTTAAGAAAGTATAAAACTGTTTCACAGCATAGCTATATACACCGGCTCCACATTGCAATGCAGATAAGGTGACGTATATACTATGCACCTGTGAGCTTTTCAAGTGTATTTCTATTATCTTGACTTGGGAGTAAATAACAAGCTAGTATGTGGTATTCTGCTTGCTTCCTGAGTGAGCAGCCTGCAGATGTACCTGTTTAAAGCGGTGAGAGATATAATTATAATTGGATACATATCTGCGGCTGGATGTTTTCGATAGCCCATGTGCTTCATATTTTCTTTCAATTGCTGCGTGTCTCACTTGCCACCTTACTCTGATACCTTCCTAAATAGGAGATAGTTATGATGATCTTCAGGTAGAAAATGAACTGCTATAGAGACAGGCTTCAAGTTGGGATTTTACTAAGGATTAGACACGTCTAATTGTTTAGATACTGATACGTCTCTCAAGCTAGTTTATTTCTTGGCATTTTGTCTTCTTCAAATATTTAAGAAGAGACCTCCCTATCGTAGCATCTTAAGGCTCCTCTCTTATTCTCAAATCAACTTGCTTCTATTTTCTATTATTTACCTTGGACTATCTGCAGACCAACCAAGATGGCAATCCCTTACCCCGAAGGCGAGGTGTTCTTTATGCGCAGTGTTCTCCGCAATGATAACCCATATCATTATAACGCTGATATTGTGGAGCATTTCTACTCGCATTTCATGGTCGAGTATATCTGGAATGTAGAGGCTGATCACGGCTCTAACAATGCTAACTCCCCGCGCGGCCACTCCCACCCTCGCTCTGGATACTCCATTGTCAGAGGCGGTGGCGGCTGGAAAACCGATTACGGGAACTGGCAGTAGCTTCCATTCTACTATGGTGGCATAAACAGTATCCGAAGACGCGTCCAGCACAATCTTTGCATGAATGGAAACCGCTTCAAGGACCATGAGAAGGAGGACGCTGCTGAGGTATTAAGTCTTGCTTTCTCCTGGTTGACTACTGTACATTAATAACCGCGATTGCAGGCCTGGTTCATGACAATACCGATGCCCACCAAAAAAGAGAGATGGGTTTGGATCGATGTGAGTACTCTAGACATTATTCATTCCCTTTACCGGAATTTAAAAGCCTACTATAGATGCTTGCTCCCATTCGAGCTATTTACATTCCGGTAGCCCACTCGACCAGCAAGGACTATCCTCCGCTCAGCACTTGGCTACAACTCAGCTTTGTACAGCCAAGAAGCATACCCATCCGGCATCAAGGTTCGACTTTTACAGGCCACCAGACAAGCGCCCAGAACGGTCTCGGGGTTCACCGGGACTGGACTATCGGATTTGACTTCACTGGTCTTACTGAGCTCCTCTGTTGTCCCCGCCAGTTCCGCAAAGTAAACCCATATGAGGCCAAATTCGTCCGGATGGTCCCGCGAAATGTAATCAAGACTGTGTCCATCGCAGCCTCATACAGTGACGCCTACGTCTTTGATTGGGCTACTATTACGAGGGCACACAGTGGATTGAATATCGACTGGGGCAAGGGGGAGAAGGGTAGTTGGTTTGAGGACTTTTTCAAGAACGCCCTCTCATTCGGTATCGGATTCATCCCTGGTGTTGAGCCATTGCTCGCTATTGCCTTTGACTTGACGTGGACGGCGATTCGGGATCCAGATTAGTTCATGCATGAACTTAGCCTCTGGGTTCCCAGTGTCAAGATTCCGGAGTTGTTTGAAGCGAATATTCGTAATAACTCTAGGGAGATCAAGGGATTGGTTCACGAATCATTTTGGAAGTCAATTTCAGCCCATGCCGTTGCTTCGGCTAACCAGTTCCAAATCGAGGAGGAGAAACAACTGGAGGCTGAAGGGGGCGTTCAGTCGTACTTCGACTACGCTGCCAAGGAGCTCGGTATTGACTCAGCAGGGTATGATAAGAGAGATTATGAGAATGACCCGGGTGAGATTGTTGCCGAGATTGAGCCTCAAGAAGATCCTGTAGATAAATGATCCATCTCCTGCAAAAGATAATTCACCTTAGCCTCAGTTCAACATAGGGCAAGAGGAAAGATTAGCTAGCATGTCCTAATAGATAACTCACGGGCTTATTTTTAAGTTATTTTAAAAAGCTTAAAGGGTTAGAAGAATCCCAGGCTTATCTGAGGTTTGTGATATATTAGGTGGTTGGGAACTAATTGATTGGATAGTTCGATATCAGGTTGGGGGATTTGTGGAGTATTTTCTTTACTGGAGCACTCGCTTATTAAATACGCTAGTTAAGCATTTAATTAATTTAATTGCTTTCTACACCGCTAAACAGCCCCTCAACGCAATCCCCAACCAACCCCATTTCTTCCCCTGCGGAACAGTTTCAGCTTTGCAGTGTCTCAAGTCACTCTGCATGCACTTGCATTTGAATCCTTCAGAATGGCCGCTACTATCAAAGATCCACAGCGGATCGTGGAGATACGTGAAAGTGACATACCAGTGCCGTGGTGTGATGAATTCAGTAAGATGATCAGTGGGATGAAGTCAGTTCGTTTGACCAATACATACACGTGAACAACGCGTCTAACGTGCATATATAGTCTCGTTATCAGCAATTCTCGAGAGCTTAATGAGTATAAGCTTGGGGTCATGAGAAAGCTGCGGTCTTTTAACGACGATAATATCCCGGATGATGCTACGCTTGCGTCCCTGAAGATGAGACGGATGACAATTGCCAAGCAGATGTTGGGTAAGATGGGAAAAGATACCAGCATTGAGTCACCATTTTTCGTCATTTGGGGTTGCAACACCTTTGTCGGGAACGGGGTCTACATAAACCGACAGTAAGTTCTTTTACGCATGTCATGCGATGTTAACTAACACCTATAACAGAGTATCCATTTACGACAATGCTCTCGTCACCATAGGAGACGGTGTGCTTATCGGCCCGGAAGTATGTATTTGTACTACGACACACCCGGCAGATGCGAGGGGACGTAAAGAGGCAAACGGCACATCGTACTCCCTGCCTATACGTATCGAAGCAGACTGCTGGATAGGGGCTCGTGTCACTATCCTTCCCGGTGTGACGATTGGGAGAGGGGCAACGGTGGCTGCAGGGGCGGTCGTCAACAAAAATGTTGAGCCAGAGACTTTGGTAGGAGGTGTGCCAGCGCGGTTTATTCGGAGTTTGAAGGAGGTTCCAAAGGAGGTTGACCTCGAATCACTTGAGGATGAATGATGGCCTCATTATGTCTGACCATAGCACTAATAGAAGACGGGACGAGGTGTTGTAAGAACGATCGGATAAGAGGGGTAATAAAAGGATTCCGTGCTAACAAGGCATTATCTGCCAATACCATATGTTTTAATCAACGCTTGTACTTCTCAAAATGATCATTTCCACAACTGAAGTGACTTCATCTAAGCTAAGCGCCCGCCAACGCACCAGCAACCTCACCAACCACTTCATCAATGACTCTATTAAGATCCTTTGACGCAACAGCAGACACCACCACCATGACAGTGAAGAACTCATCTACAGGGACGTAAAAGGTTACTTGCTTCTCACCAAAGTTCATCAGCCCAGCACTCCCATACTTGGCAATCTTATTCCCCTGCTGATCATGTAGCTCAAACCCCGTCCCCGTGTACGAATTGAGCTTCCACTTAAACTTGCCCATGTGGGTATCAAATGACCAACTGCCTGTCATGGAGTTGTACTTGATAACCATAGATTGGTTGTATACGGACATATCAACAGTTGATGTACTGATGTGCATCGAGGCTGTTGCGATGGTGTTCTCAGGGGCTGGAAGACCACGATGCAAAACAAAATTGGGATTTGTTAAGCGCTTAGATATTGTGTAGAGTGGAGGTGCATCTTTAGCAGAACCAGTGGGGATGATAAAGAGGAGGTTCTCGTTGCTTGGGTGCGGACGGATAAGGAGTGTCTGAGAGCCATTATTGGGAGATGCGCCTTGGGGGCTGGATGATCCATAAAGTATTTTACCCAGGAGTTCTCTCATGATGACCATCAAAGGAGGAAGGAGTTGCGATTAGAAGTGATTGGTTGTTTTGTTTGATGAGTTTATCTGCAGGAGATGAACTAAGGCTAGGAAGGGTTCAGACCTGATTTATACTCGAATGAGTGCTATTCTATTCAAGTATTATCACAATGGTATCTCAGCGGTCTTTACAAAAGTATATGAATTTCGCGACTAAGGTTGTACTAAAATTGAGTCGACATACTATACATACACAGCCATAGTGGCGACATGCTTCTACAGGGCTAAGCACATCACCAGAAACGCTGATCTCGGGATAGTCGATAGCAATGTGCCTTGGATCGACATGTTGTCGTCAAATGATTCGCTATCAATAGTTCACAAGTTCATTAGATACCGGAGTTAACGATCGAATCAGGTCCATCCATCAAGCACATCTGAGTTACCGTCCAAGTGAGGCTCATTTTTAGAAACTCCTTTCTCATCCTCATTGACCTGCGTCTCGATTCAACGCTATTCTAAACATGGAAAAACGCTGCGCTCCATCTGATCCTTCAGTGGAGCAAGCTCCAATCAGTCAAGGCAGAGTTCCCCTCTCCTAAGGCTGAACCCTTGTTACTGCAACTTTCTCCAAATCAGCCTTTTCTCCCAGCACGCACCTTGTAGAAAGCGGGGCCATCAGGTAAAGAGAACAAGTTTAACTAAATATCAGCTCTATCCGCCGCCAAAAGACCAAAAAAAAAACGCTCAAGCCAAATTTTCGATCTTGACTCTTTTCGGGTACATCGACCGCTGTGACAAAAACAATATGCCGGGTGTTCCGTCTTACAAAGGCTGCGATGCTTGTCGAAAGCAGAAGAAGAAGGTGTGTCGCGTCTGATCGACGTGTCTGAGACTGGGGGTTTAACAACGGGAATAGTGCGATAAAGCTCAGCCGAGATGTGCTAGATGTGAGAGACTTGATATTGCCTGCGTCAACATGGGCAAACAACGTTACAAGTTCAAGATTCAGACGCTGGAACGCGGATCTTCATCGAGCTCGACATCCCAACTCGTTGACACAGATGGAGAGAGCTCCAGCTCATCCAATTCGAAAAAGTCAGGGTCGCCTTTGCTGTTTCAACAAGCTTTGATTAGAGTGCCGACTAATCAGACAACTACGGTTACGCACACGTTGGTGTCGAGACTAGAGATCACAGATTTGCGATATGACATCACTTGCTATGGAGATTTTCTACGACATATCCCGGCGAGACTGGGGAGAAACGAAGCCCTCGATGCATCGGCTGATGCGTTGGCTACTACTTTCTCGACACTTCATATGCCACAGGGATATCAGACCATCGATGCGCTGACGAAATATGGACGCGCGATTAATTCTTTGAGACTATGTCTTGACAATCCAGCCAAGGCTCGCATGCCAGAAACCATGTGCGCAGTTTATCTCATTATGATCTGTCAGGTTCGTATGATCTATACAATGCTGGATAGATATTAACATGTCACAGGGCTGGCTAGGAAGAGACGACGACCCAAGTACAAGCCATGGCCAAGGTCTAGCATATCTCCTCAAAGCAGCAGCACGAGAGAACTGGAAAGCTGGATTCGAGACAGAAATGATTCTAACGTTCTGCGTCCCAGTAGTAGGCCAACCGTTTCCCATCATAATTCACCCAGCTAACGATTTTCCAGATCATAGAAAGCATCTCAAACCCAAAAGTCAGGTTAGAAAAGTGGTTCTGGGATTTGCTCGACAACTTCAAAAAGAACAATCCCCCAACCACTGCCGAAAGCAAACAGGCGAAAGAAGAAGGAGAGCAAGCCGGGGGTATCCCAAGCCTTTCGATACGGAATCTGGGAAGATTGCCCGATTTTATTAATGATCCTGAGAAGCATCGTATGGAGATTACTTGCGCATATCACAGGTTGTGTCGAGACTTGCGTACAGTTTCCGAGATTGTCAAAGCCGTCACGTGGCTACCTGGATATTCTCCCACGCCGATGCAGCTCCGGTTGTCGCGTTCGTACAACTCCGCATATTCCGTTATGCTCACTGTTATGGTGATCATGAATGCCCTCATGCAAGCGTTTGACCCATACAACCTCGCCTTGGTTGGAGAAGCAGCACTGTGCTCTTCAGAAGTTGTATCAATGGCACAGAGGATAAGTCAGTACCGGCCCCTAGGGGCAAGCCATGTACCGTTAGCGCTTGCCATCGCCTGGGCTGCTACAGAGGAGGAGGGCCTGAGAGTGCAGCTTGAGGAGTTGTTGAAAGAGTATCAGCAAGATTGGATGGTGACGCAATGGGATAAGGTGGGGTATTGGTGGTTGAATAAGTTTGCTGAGTTGAGGGTGAGGTTGGCGCCGAGAGTTATGTCACCGGACCAGGAAGAGCTGCTTATCTTCCAGGGCGCTGATGTGATTGTGAGCCAGAAGGGTAAACAGCCTGCCGAGGAGTGTTGTGTCATGTAGGAGTTTGATATCTGTCGGATTGAGTCGAAAATATAGAGATCAGAAGAGACAATTAATGACACTTGAACAAAGTGTATCAGGCCTTATCACCACGATGGGACCCTAATTCCAGGACTCCTGTAAGGCAAAAAGTCTCCCAGACGACTCTCTTGTGCTTTTTTGTCTCTCACGATTGTGATTTGTGCGGATAAGGTTTTGTAATACGAGCGAGACAGCCCGAAGTGATAAAGACAGGGACGAAGATAATTAGAAAGACGATGACAAAGCCCACAAGGCCATGGGGAGTGGTAAATACAGGGCGCAAGGGTCGTAGAAGACACGACATAGGTTTGTATATGAGAAACATAAAGAATGCCACGGGCACTCTTATCCAGATTCTTTCGTCTTTGGAGAGTGGCACCTCTTCTAGGTTCCCAGATACGTATCGTACTTCATTATAGAAGCCAGCTTCCTCAGTAGCCGTTGGGAGTTAGCTTCAAACTGCAGGTAGTGTCAAGAACGAGCCTTACCAGTGTCATCCTGGGGCCACCGGGAAGCGCGCACAAGTGGCGTAGTGCTTCCCTTGGTCCTGAACATGGCCAACAGTATTTATTTGGCGGGTAGTATATTCTGGATATTGAGTAGAGATGAAGTGAATCGTGTCAAAGCTCGCGACACGGCTTTTCAGCCGCCAAGACCAGTGTCAGCCTCGAGTTGCATGGTTATGCATCGGCCCGCCACATGTTCCGGTCAGCAAGGCAGATTCATATAATATATCACGACCGGAGCCTTGTTCCTCATCTTTTGCCAGTTTATTCTTTTCCGAGATTTAAGGGATGGCTGAATTAGCTGCGATAGCTTTGGTGGGGAATATATTGCAGTTCGCAGAGGTAGGCATCAAACTAACCAGAACAGCCCAAAGAGCGTATAATTCCGCGTCGGGATTGATCAAAGAAGATGAGGAGTTTATGAGAGATACAGAGCGCTTAAAGTCACTAGTCGGTCTAATTAGCCAGAGCCAACAGAGTCACGTAGATAGTCGGCAAACAAGCATCGATGAAAGTCTACTCCAGACGGCCAAGGCCTGCGACGAATATGCCTCAGAGCTTATCACACTACTTGGATTTCTACGTCGAAGGCCCGGTGAATTACGAGCACTGGAGGCTGTACGGACAATGATGCTTCGTCGGCTGAGAAATGCCGAAATTCAAGGTTTGGAAGGAAAGTTGATCAATACACGACAGAAGCTGTTGCTCGCATTGACGACTTCATCAAAGTGAGTTTCCGACTCCCTCAAAAAGGGTGTTACGTACCATTAAAAAAACGATATCATGGCTGACAATCATTCTAGCTTCCGACAATCATCAGCCCTTGCTGTGCTACGTGAGCTTAAGCATCAAAACGCCGTGTTGGAAGCCAATACAACCACTAAGCTTGAATCAATCGAATCACTAATTCGAGAGATCAACATCAAGGAATTAGGCGCAAGCAAGGCTACCAAGGTGATCATCTCACACCTAGACGCTCTAGTAGCCGAAGCAGAACGCGTCAAGAAGCACCATGACTTTCTCAAGAGCCTTCGATTCAGGGAGATCAAGCAACGACATAGTGCTATCCAAGATCACCACAAAGCTACCTTCAGCTGGGTCTTTACTGGGGGAGAAACCGGCTTCCGTGAGTGGCTTGAGTCGGGAAGTGGCTTCTTTTGGGTCAAAGGGAAGGCTGGAAGTGGAAAATCGACACTGATGAAGTTCATCGCTACGCATGACGATACCCAATCGCTGTTAAGTATCTGGGGAGGTGATCGTAGGGTTATAACTGCGAATCACTTCTTTTGGAATGCGGGACTTTCGATGCAAAAATCGCTTACTGGACTATTCCAAACGATCCTGTATCAGGTGCTAAGAGAATGCCCCGAGCTTATTGGCCTCTTCAGCGAATCTGAGCAAAACATTCAGGACGGCTGGGACGACAAAGCCTTATTCCGAGCTTTCGAGCAACTCTCGACTCAAGATTCCTTGCCACTACGGTTTTGCTTTTTCATCGACGGCCTCGACGAGTACACCGCGGGAGCACATCGCTACGCGGGCACATTCGAAGAACTTCTCAGACCCTTGAGGATCCTTGCTTCATCTGACTCAATCAAGATCTGCGTGTCCAGCCGACCTTGGGACGCTTTTGATAAGGAATTTGGCCATGTACAATGGAAGCTGCAACTGGAAGACTTAACAAGGGAAGATATAAGACGCTACGTGAGGGAAGAACTAAGCACGCATCCGAAATTCCAGAAGCTTTCACAAATCGACCAACGATGCTCTCAGATCCAAGACACCATCGTCCAACGGGCACAAGGGGTTTTCCTCTGGGTCTACCTCGTGGTCAACTCTCTCAAGAGAGGATTGATGAAAGACGACAACTATTCAGATCTGCAGAACAGACTGAATGAACTTCCGGATGACTTGCAGAAGTATTTCACGCACATGTTGCAGTCTATAGAGCCTACATACTGGGATAGTACTGCGAGGGTGTTCAGGACTGTCATCGCTGCGGAGCAGGCCCTACCTCTGCTTGCCTTTGACTTTTTGGATCGCGAGATGGACGATCCCGACTATACTTTGGCGATGAAAGCACGACCACTGTCCTGCGACGAGAACGATGATATCTGCAGGCGATCAAACACGAGGCTCAATGCTCGTTGTGGTGACCTTCTCTACGTCACAGTAGATTCAACCGAAACGGGTGTGTGCAAAAGTCAAGTAGACTTTCTGCATAGAACCGTGAGAGATTTCTTCCTTGATACGGGGGTCATAGATGAAATGATTCAAAAACGGCCAACAAAGAAATTCGATCCGCACCTATCGCTATGTAGGATCATGCTAGGTCTAAGCAAGATACTTGATCTAGACAAAACGTCTTCCCAGGTGTATAACCAGTTGTTCATCTTCGCGGACGGGTTGATGCATTATGCTCGGAACGTCGAGGAGACTTTCACAAGACTAGAGCAGGATGGGGAGAGTCAACAGGATGAGACTAGTTTGGGGCGAGTTTTCAAAATTCTTGACGAGCTGGACCGTACAAACTCTGAGAGATTGGGGCATACGGGGGTTCACTGGACCAACATCAAGGATCTCCCTAAAGGCACGTTCCAAGAATGGCGCAAGAAGACTTTCTTGGCAGCTACTATACAAGCCAGGTTGAATCTCTACACGGCAAACCACCTACGCAATAATCCTTCCGAGATTCGACAAAAAGGCGGTCGTCCATTGCTAGACTATGCCCTCCGACCGACCATGGTAACGCCGCTGCAGATAATCCATCTCGAACAAGGCCCCGTCCTACCGATAGTAGAGCTTCTTCTCGACTTGGGCGCTGACCCGAACGCGGGAATATACATCTACGACAATAGAACACCCTGGACGCTGTTTCTAGAAATGTGTTATGAACATGCCAGAGATGGTTTGGATTCGAAGGCTTTGGTGGAGGATATTGGATGTGCGATGGAGCTTATGATCTTACGGGGTGCGAGGACGGATGGTTCAGTGAATGTCATGGAGGTTGTTAATGGAATTGGGCTACCGCAGCACCGTGTGAGTAAGGTTGAGGAGTTGATTGAGAGCAGAGAGGATGGACGATCCTTGCTGTCTCGCATTTTTCGCTGGGGCTGACGATATCTGGTTAAGCTACCAGACCTTTACAGAACGTCATTACAGTCTTGAAATCAATACGACAACAAGCTACATTTAGTGATTCTGAAGCATCCGTGTTATTTATATTATCGAATTCAGCCCATGATGCGCAATATGGTTAAGGCTCTCTGTATCTTTAGGGGTACGTTAGAGCGACCTTGTTCCGGAAATAATCCCTCCTGTACAATCAGACTACCGTTAGGGTATACACCTCTCAACGGCCACTTGCGCTCTGTTTCTTTTACTCACAACAATGGCAGGTTCCTACACAAGTCAAAGAGCCTTTTGGCACCAGGATACCAGTGTAGATGTCGTTTGTTCATACGACAGGGTGGTGTTTCCAATATATTTTAGGGATAACGGTGATTACCCGATACAGCAATCCGGTTCAATCAACAGCGCCAAGAATGAGAGAGGAACCAAATGTCCGTGAAATGACCGAATGTTAAAAATTTAGACCATTCATAACAGCAATTTGTCAACATCCAAGACTCGCCCGATTTCAGCACTGAAATAGTAGAATGTGTCTATATCGCTCAACTTGAGATCCTATCAACTCCAGTTTGCACTCTTGAAGAGCCTGCTCGGCACAGGGATATCGGCGAATAATGTTCATCCTTCCAGCACAGCCTCATGCGACAGTGTGGCACATCACGCTGGTCCTTGTAGCCCTGTGAATTAAGGTTAGGCAAAATGCAACATGGCCATGTGTTTATGGAAATGCCCGGGACCCTTACCATAGGCAAGATAAAGTTCAACCAGGATCCTTCTTTCTTGTTTCGTCAACTAAACTCTACAAACTCCCGATCATACTAATCCTACATACAATAATAACGACACCAATAGCTCTGTCTTTGGAAACCATCATAGCTCAAAACTGGACTTTACTACAGCTCACGCTGTCACCGGAATACCTCAACACCAACGAGAGTATCTGGAGTTTCAGCCGTGCTAATTACGGCCATAGTAAACTTCTGCCTTGCGGAAGATGTCCTCTTAGCCGATCCTCTCACCATATGTTATATCGTCAATGTGGCCGGATCAACGTGTATGCCAAACTGCGAAGATTAGTATACTGGCGGTCCTTGGCCGCGATTAGAGTGGATATTGGATTAGGAAACGCCTACTCCTTCGCCTCCGTCTAATGACTCTAGTTCGCGACGAGCAGCAGAGTTCATCTGGCCCGTTGTTGGGGTCCGCAGTGCATTTGGCTTATGTGTGTGTAATAGCAATTTACATTCGGCGGGAGGCAAAGAGACGAAAGGCTGGGTAATTGAGGACCTGTGCCTATCACCTATAGCTAGTACCTGCTCGGTCAATAAGGCAAATACACCATATTACTTGAGACGAAAGGCGGCGCAAACTAGAGACTCGTCGGAGCAAAGAGCGATAACAGTGAACAACGCAAGACGCTAAAAGGAAAATATTACCATCAGAATCATAATTCTAACAATACACTATTGCCTACTACCAACTATTTAGAGATATGAACAGATTAGATCACGTCAGCTTGATCCACAACAGAAACCGCTTTGATCCGGATCCGCGATACACTATATTAGTCTTATCGTATCTTCAGCTACCTAGCGATAGCTTTATGTCTTGGTGCCGCCCCATAGGGATGACCATCATCTCACTATGATACGCCGTCTGTCGCGGAGATATCCTAGCGTCGTAGTCGTCTCGGTTGGTGGAACATCCCAAGAGCCCGAAAACCGGGTAATGGCGGATTTGACGTGAAATCCGGATTGGAAGCTAATTCCAAGAAGGATTCGGTCTAACTTGGACGGCGCAAGACAGCTAGTCTGATTATCCCGCACAAGCTAGTCGCTTATTGATTGTGATTTTGGGTGGTCCAAGACCAGGCAAGGTTCAGGTCGGACCTGACTCGGACATTTCGATGGCTCGTGCAGCTTGTTGCTAGCTGAAAGCAGATAACTGATACGAGGACAAAGACAAGGGTAAGAACTAGAGCCAACGGTGGCGTCTCGGGTAATCGTGACACTTTTCGCCAGTGCACGGGAAGTAAAGTGATCTGATCAGACAAGTGATTGTTCTGAAATCTTTGTCTTGCTTTTGTGCTGTAGGCACTAATATTCTATCTATATGCAAAGGATGTTGAAAATTATACATTTCTGGGTATTCTGATCCAGGTCGTGACATTAACCGGAATCGTTTGAGAAAAAAGACATTAAACGAGAAATCTAAACTCCGTGATACACCTTGACAACGCCAGCTGCGGATCTTTCAGAAGCTGTCTCCATATCTTCTGTCCGCACGCTGTCTTTGCTATTGCTCATCAACTCTTCGGGAATGCATCCCACAGGACCTCTTCGATCTTCAGGCCCTGCATCTTCACTCGTGATCTGAATTTCGCGCTTGGCGTAGATCTTGAGTGGTAGAGCGTAGCTGTTGTTGATCTCCTCCTCGCTATCAACTTGATGCAAATTGTGGTCTGCGCGGATCTGAGAGCGCACAACCGAGCGATGGTTGGTAAAGTTTGAACGGTAAGCTTTTGAAGGGTTGTTTGTGCTCTTTCCGTAGGTTGAGCCGCTGAAGGAGCCGAGCTTGAAAATGCGTCGCAAAAGAGTCCAGATGTAAGGAAGGTTGGCGGTGATGATGGCGGTTGAGGACTCGCGGATATACCAGAATGTCCAGTTGGAGCCGAAGGGTTCGTTAAAAGAGTAGAATTTGTTGAGGATGGCGGAGAGAATGGTGAAGGCGCCGAGGGCGAAGACGCCGATGAGAACGGCCTTGCGCTTCAATGGTAGCTGTGACTTGAGGAAGATAGGCATGGGGATGAGGATGATCATGACGTCGGAGGTGATGTTGATGACGGCGTTGGTGATGAGATGGTTTGTGGCGGCGGAACATTGAGCTATGAAGGTCAGCGTAGGTCAATTGAAGAAGGATTGAGTCGTGACATACTGTTGTCTGGAGGGACGGCCCAGTACTGGTTGAATGGGCGACACCAAACTCCTAAGTAGAGAATCTCCATAATGACGAAACCGGCGGTGACATAAGCAGCGACGAACTTGACAGCCAAGTTCTGACTCAAACTCATACTACAAGAATGTTAGGATTGAAGCTTCCAGCAATGCGGCAAGGGAACACCCACGTAAGACGGTTGTACATGAGCAACAAGCAGTACTTCATGAGCCAAATGGTCATAATCTGCATCTGCTCAACCACCAACACCCATTTAGAACCATATTCTCGCTTCGCAATCTCTGGTGCGTCCAGGATGACGTTTTCGTTGGGGTCGATAAGGTTACTGCTCGTTTGCGAAATGATGGACATGCCGACCATGAGGAGTGTATCGGTAAACTGTGCATATTGTTAGACCAATTGAGTAACCTTTGACGAGGATAAAGGGTGTTGACGGACCATGGCTATTATCATCAATAGATCCTCTACTTGCAGCTTCTTGACTGAACCCAACAACATCCTTCGAGAAATCCTATTAAGACAAAGGATGTCAGCCCAATTCCTTCAATCAAAACTCAATCGATTCTGCCGATTGACTTGTTGTATATCTTTCTTACATTCTCGCGATGACAATAACCCATGATAGACCATACCAGGTCCATATCTCAGCCTCGAGCATCGTCATGATTGCGGTGTTTTGTGGTGGTGTAGGTAAAGACAGTTAAGGCTGAAAAGGTGTGTTGTCTTTTTTTTTTCTTTTTCGCTCGACTTGGGTACGATCAGCGCGGTATTAATTTCGCAAAAGTGATCGTCGCTGCGATGCGCTGCTTGTCGGGGTATTAATTCGACGTGGGAGTGCTGTCGAGGATGCAACGGCGCATGACTTGGGGTAGGTAAACGGTCGACTTTTCTGTGTGTGTGTACCTTGCCAGTCAAATAAAAGGGAGGGAGAGACTGAAACTAAGAAACCAAGCCCAGCAAGACAAGGTAACGCGGGGGTGGGTTGGGCTTAAGG
>JAAVUC010001109.1:0-18445 GCA_014898925.1 Fusarium nelsonii
GATGAATGCATCCCATTATATCATCAATGAGTTTCGCGGCCACTTCGGCCGCAACTGTAACCTGAAATGGGTCCACGAGACAGAACCATACAATTTCACATATGGGACATCACAATACCTCGCTAGCGAGGACATCGCCACAGTTCCAACTAGACGTTTCGAAAACGTCCTCAAAACACGCAATCTCACCAAGCGCGAAAGAGCAAACAAGATCCCAAGGAACATCGTATTCCTCGCCTGTGACGTTCACCTGGAGATGGACGCTCTTGACCGCCTCGGCCTTGATTAGTTCTCCCTGCCGAACGTCAAGCTCTTCGATGTCCAGAAACATCAGTTCATTCACGAAGCCTTCAGGCATAACCCGGTTTGCTACAAGGTCATGAGCCGTCTTGGCCTGCCGTACGTGAATATAAGAGCTCAACTGCCCGGTGATAAGCACGAGGTGGGCCATAATATTATTTACAACGCAGGAAACGACACTGTGCTCCAGATGCGGATCCTTCTCACTCTTCAGTATATGGATGCACCATGACAACGACAACCTGCTGCCCTTGATATCTCCTGAATTGTTCAAGTAACAGAGAGATTCATTGGCACCTCGCAGGAAATCGACAGCCGAAGGCGGCGAGAACCATATCGAGCTCGGCCACAGATCGAGGGACATTGAACTATTTCGAACTTGCCAGATGAAAATCGAAATTCTCGATCAATAATAGTTGCGTCTGACCATAAGATGCGTTCATGTTCGCCAGTAGGGTCCAAAGGTATACCTTGTAACTCCCCCAGCAAGCCGGCGTCCGTATAAAATGCAGGATGGAGGGAGACATGTTGCTCCCAACTCGAAGCATAGTTTGACCACTTGTTATACCCATTGTGGTCACTTTTGCGTCTGTAGGAATTCTGAAGCTCCGAACGACAGTTGGAATGAGAGGTCCCACGAACGTTTGTCTCAGCCCATGGAGTATAGAGGGGATCAGGAGCTTGGGTAGAGGATGAGACATCTCGGGCTTCTTGATTAACAGAGTCGACGAAATTTATCTCTAAATCTGTGCTGGGACTTGGTAGATGCTGGACTCCGGGATTCCTCTCTGTGCCTTAGGTCAGAACGATCACCACAGTACCGAAAAGCTCAAGCTGAATTACTACTGATCTTTCGAAAACTTTCGTTCTTCTTGCTTGCTCCATATCGGAGCGACTTGGGCTCTATTGAGAGAACATTGGTGCGGACTTGGAGAGATAAATTAGATAGAAGTAAGAGTGACTCAATCTTGTCGCGGCCGTACCTGACCTATTGGTAACCCTATGCCTCCCCCCCGGGACATCGGCATCAGTGAAATTGCTAGACCAAGCTTTCCAGCAGACGATGGCGCATAAAGTAGGTACCCTGTAGTACTGGAACAAAGTACCGACATATCTTCTCAAATTATATATCCTAGTACCAGAACATAAAAGCCTAAGAATTACCTAAATATTAGGATGTTCATCTAATATTTTCCATGCTAGTGACTGTGTTCATGTGTAAACTGTATAAGATTTCCATTTCCTCCTTATGTCCAGGGTCCTTGCCAGTCTACCTCTTCATTGGAGCTCTTGGTGCAGATTTACGCATACTGTAGATGATTATTACTAAAGTTAGATCGATGGCTAATAAGACGGCGAAGCAAGTTTGACCGATCGCTGAGCACCCCTTCTCGTTTACCAACGAGTGTCACTTAGTTGTAATTCGGAGCAGGCTATGGGAAGAGATGCCGCTCTGAGCGAGGTTCGTTGAGAAAGATCTGGGTCTGGGTGTCATATGCGACACGCTATCACGTTCTGGAACTGAAAGGTAAAATATCCAAAACTCCATTGCTCTTAACTCATCTATCTCGTGTATGGTCTAATCTAGCATAGCCATCATCTATACCACAATATGTCAATAGGTAGGTATCTCAAACAAAATGCCCAATATCCAAACGCCTTCTCTACTTCTTCTAGTGCCACTCTGCATCAATCTTCTCCCAGTTATCAAGGAAGCTCTTGAAGAACTTGACGCCCAGACCAGGATCCTTGGATCCGGTAGTCGCACGGATAGAGTGCATGCTGAGCTGGGGCAGACCAACGTCCGCAGCTCGTACACCCATCATACTGGACAGAGCAGGTCCAATGGTACCACCACTGCGACTATCGTTTCGGATCTGGAAAGTCTGAGTTCGGCAGCCGCCTAGTTCGCCTGCTCGCTGCATGATTGCGGTCGAGATACTGTCTGTGGTCATGTGACCGTTGGAGTCGTTGGCAATCACAACACCAACATTGAGCTCAGGAACATGCTCCGCGAGATACTTCTCCAGGAAATTCGGGGATCCGCTGTGAGTTACGTCTGAACTGCAGAAAAAGCTCTTGGCGTAAGTCTCTCCTTGCAGAGAGGGACCGTACTTCTCGGGACACAAAGCCTCGACAGCACGCTCGACGACAGAGGGGAGGAAGTTACCCCGGGCACCCTGACGAAGGAGAGAGCCAATTTCCTCATCGTCGAAGAGAGCAACGAGCTTAATACCGCCGTCCTCGCTGTTGTCGTTGGAAGCAAGGAGGGCAGTGAGGGCTGACCAAGAGCAAAGCTTGTCATCAATACGACCAGCAAAGATGAACTCTCTATCCATACCACCAGTCTGAGCAGGCTGAGAGTCGTAAAGCTCAAGCTCCCAGTTAATGATAGAGCTATAAGACTGGATCTTGAGTTCGTTGGCAATCAGCTCAACCAGTCTTGGTGGCTGGGTGTTGACGAAAGAACCAGCGGGTCCCAGAGCTTCAGTAGCAGCACGCTGAGAACTCTCAAGACCAATAATAGGAACAGCCTGAGTCTCCTTGTTGTTCTCTCCCATCATGCCAACTCCGAAGTGGGGTGCAAGGGTGGGAATTCTAGCGATAGGCCAGTCCAGCTTGACAAGCTTGGTACAAGTCTTTCCAGACTTCTCATCACGGACAACAACTCTGCCACCAATGCTGAGATCACGGTCCCACCATGTAGCGTTGAGTGCTCCAGCGTAGGGCGCAACGCCCAGCTGAACGAACCCGGCCTTGACGGGCTTTGTGCTGACAGGCTTGAGCTTAGCGGTGAGGGCGTCAATGTGACCGCCAATCATGGCAACACCATTGCCAGGCTGGTACGCCTTGCCAACCTTGAAAGCGATGAGAGAGCTACCGTTTCGAGTAACCCAGTACTTTCCACCTGGTTGGACCTTGTCCGCCCAACTGTCGCGCGGGGAGAGCTTATCATTGTTAGTGTTATCTTATCATGGCGAAGCTCTTGTTTACTCACATGCTCATAACCAAGCTCCTTGAGCTTCTTCTCGAAGTAATCAACAGTGTGGAAGATAGTAGGATTCTCTTGGAGGAAGTCGCAGAAAGGCTTGGTGAAAGCCTCAGGTTCGAGCTTCTCAACCTGGCACAGGCGACAAGTCTGACCAGCTTCCAAGTGCCAATTGACTTGACCGACCTCGTCAGCCGCAAGCTTGGAGATACAAGATGCGCAGACGCGGTTATCTCTCGTGTCGCGACCCTTCATATCAGACAGGATGAAGCTCTTGGAGCTCTGCTTGTTCTCGACCGAGCCGGGCGCAGGCGCATGCGCATTGAGCATAGCTGACGACGACAGCGCTTGTTGTCGCAGGGAGAGCGACGAAGCGCGAGCGCTCAACATTGCAGGCGTAACCTGAGTCATTTCGGGCGATGAAGCTATACACGAGCTGTAGGACGAGACGAAAGGCGCTGTCAAAGGTTCGAAGATGAAGTCGGTGAGAGGATGAAGATGATGGAAGCTTGGTTGCCTATTGACGAGGTTGAGCTAGGTAGTACAATGACGATCTCGGAGGAACGAGCGGAGGTCACCCGGGCAGTGCGATAAGATAAGAGGTGCGACGTGACCTACATCACGGGCCAGGGTAAGGTAGTGTCTTTGAATAAGATTATCGCAAACTGGCTGATCCTTGAAATTGTGCTATATTTACTCTCCTTTCAGTAACTGTGATTCGAAACACAATTGTGTAATTCTGTTTTGGTCGTATGGAGTGGCGATGGTGTTTGTACGATTCATCCCAATAGTCCGTACGAGAATATCGTGTCAGCCAATAATATTCTAGTATCTCAGTTCTCAACTGCGCGAATTCACCTAGTCATACATAGAATACGTTGCTCTCACTATGTATAATTCATACACAAGCGTCTTCGCTGAAAATAATCCCCCTGACATCCTTATTCGACTACCACTGGCATTTCCATTTGGATATACTGATGCTAGCTGAGCGTCAAACTCTGCAGATGAGCTTCAGAGTTTACTTCATTAATAACGACATCGAACCTCGGAAGAATGTTAGTGACATAGACAAATTTCAATGGCATCAGTACGACTCGCCGAATGCAAAAAAGGCGCGAAACATGTAGCGCAATGCCGTGAATGGACATCTCAGGAGCCCCCAATCCTTGTAGCCCGGCTTCGGTCGCAATATGAGATAATCACGTAGAGCGCAGATCTCCTCGCATTGAGCAATAAAGCGTTCTGAGGGAAATTCGAGTACCACTAAGCTGACTCTGTCTTCATTGCCGACTCCAAGCTGAGCATCACTCCCTGCTTCCGCCCACTTGATTATTCTTCGTCTCGCCGCGTGAACAATTTGGTCAACGTTATGATCGCAGATGCGCTTCCTTTCTTTCTTGTCTTGGTGGTCCAGCACATTCTTCTTGGCTTGCTCAATGCTGAGCCCATGATGAAGTGTGACATCGTGAGCTTCGAATCGGTTCCCATCTTTGCCATGATACCTCCAATCGATCTCGCCTGTTTCAAGGTTGAGTGTGAGAAAGACTGGTATTGTTTGCTTGAGCGCTTTAGACTCTCTACGCCCCTCATCCGATTGACTAGATGGTGCATCCTTTTCACAATAGCCAATTTCAAGACAAGTATCTGAGCTGCGCGGAGGACGAAGAACTACCGGGCTGGAGCTTTTGCTTTTGCTATCCCAGGATCTGCGGAAGATCGCCTCGTAGAAGTACTGATAGGTTTCGCTTGTCGAACAGAAGATACCGTGCATTCGCTGCACTTCTTGGTACTGCTTTAGAAGATCCAGAAGTCGCATCTTCTCGCCGCGCGTCAGGAGTTCCTTGGGAATCACACCCTTAGGAAGTCGGTACTCGGTGACAGCTTTGTCTCTGTTAACGTTTTCGAATGAAACATCTGAGCCAAGTTGCAGTGAATCGGGATTGCTACTGTTCCCAAAACGAGATGTAATTTGTAAAGAAATGGGCTTTGAATCTCCCAGCTGAAACTCAGACTCGTGAGGGTCTTCGGTAGTTGCCACTTCCTCGCTAAGACTGACATTTCGAGGACTCTGACGCCGGTCTGTTGAAATGTTCTGCTCCGTGTCAACCCCAGCGTGTTGCAAAACTGGGAAGGGGGGTTGTGGAGATTGAAACCCAGGCTGTCGATAAGGATGAAGATAGTTTGCATGGGGAGGATGACGATATCCAGGCTGAGTAGGATAGTAAGGACCGTACTGTGGGATGTACGGCCATCCAGGCCAGTAAGGGTATGTGTATGTAGGCTGCGCGAAAGAAGAGGGGCCGGGCTGCTGGAGGCCCTGGGGATCGAACTGAAGAAGATGGTGACGAGCCGGAAGAGGATGGTGCTTTACATCCTTTGAGGCTTTCTGGTGGCCTGCATTGAAGGCGGCCCCAGTAGGCGTTTCTATGAATTCAGGCGGTGCGTTTGTAGACATAGCACCGATCGAGTATCTTGCTGATCAAACTAAGTACCTGGAATGTCATGACCAGGAAGAGAGGCGAAGTAGTCAGTAAGAATGAAGGACATGACCCGATATCAGTCAAGGTACTAGAGGCACTGGGTAGGCAATCAGACAGATAGGCAGCCACGCTCCATTTGTCCTTCTGCGGTGGGTGACGAACCGCTGTAACGATGGCTGGCACTGTCCGTTATGTTTGGGGCAGTCGGGTTTGACGCGGTTTGTTGGCAGTAACACCCTCCCCGCCAGAGCATTTGACCAGAATTAGAAAACTGTTTGCGCGGGGAAGGTACTCTTATTTTCCTTCTTCCTATTAATGCATCAGAAGTGCTTGGTTTTCTCACAACTCCATTACTACTTCCTCACATATTGACCTGCTTAGGGGTTGATCTTCACATTCTGGGTAAGCTTGTTCACCCCCGTAAACGTTCTCTCCCTGTACAATTTCCTAACTCTCCTTCCCGTTTTCCCCATCAATAACTCTCCATATTTTCGCAACTTGAGAAGGGAGTACTTCCTGTATTCAACCATGGCCGAAAATAAACAGGATCCTGAGCAAGTAGAGCTTGCCATGGCTAGCATTCTTGTTCGCACGCACTCTGTACTTTCGCGTCCTCCAGATGATATCATCAACAGCGAAGAGATGCTGAGTACGCGAGAGCTTTCCATGTTTATCGACCTTTCACGTTTGGAGAACCAGGTTGAGCACCGTGATGTAGAACTGGTCCCCACAATGTCCGACTGGCGCAGGTTCTGGCGTCTGGTGTTCAGAAGATGGAATACAACTCATCCGGATAATGAAAGTCCCCATTCAGTTGGCGATCTCTCGTCTGAAACCTCTGTCAAGGTCGGTACCTTGACGTGCGATCATCCGCCCAACAAGGCATACCCAGGACCTCAGCCCAAATGGCGTCGGGAAGGAGCTACAGTCTATCTCGGTGTTTTCATGCCCATGTGGCAGAGCTGGTTGGAATTTTCATGGACAGACTCGAAGGGAAAGCCGGTCAAGCCATCGTTTGTCAAGCTTGACATGGAGCTTGCCGAATGCCTCGACCTTGCTATCTCACGATACGACCGCTGCGTACAGGATCGCGTTGAGAAGTACAACGAGGATTGTATCGTCGCCACTGCTCGCCGACGCCTTGTTCAATTCGCCAAGAGTGGCACCCTTCATGAGCCGCGCGTACTTCCTGGAGACGAGGTTCCCGTTCTCCTGCCCGTCGTACTTGCCGGCGACCGTGCCGACAAGATGGCCAATACCTTCGCTGAACTCGAGAGGCTGAGAGATCAGCGAGCCAACTGATGCATTATGTCGTCCCTTTTGCGGAGATTGGCCATAAATTGAACCCACGGCGTGGTGGAAATCACTACCAAGACTACTGGCCATGGAGTAGCGTGGTACTCTCACACGGCACTGGTATTCTTTCCGCGTGAAACATGTAAGTTCCCGCATCCAAATAAATCTTGAGTCAACTCCATGCTAACGCATATGACGACGAAGGAGTATGGCCCATCGCAATCTCAATTCTATATTAAGCTTCCGAGATTCTCATCTTTCCATAATAAAGCATGTGACTGTGTAATGGAGGGCTGGCCGACGAGGTCTAAATTTTGTACTCCTGGATATAGGGCGCCACCCTGGGAACCACTCGTCTCAAAGGCCTTTGTACAACTACTATGGGTATTGAAGCTGTACCATGCTGTGGATGTGTATAGCATAGTGTCTTAGAGAAGTAGTCGTAAGAATACCCGAATTATGCACACATGAGAGGCTAAGAACAGCGCAAATCGATCTATAATCACGAATTAGATATTTATATACAGTCTAAATTATGAGAAAGTTCTCAAACAATTAAACTTTCCACAAATATGGGAACAATTTTCTTCCGTTAATAACAAGCTTTCCAGCATCTAACTTGTATGAATGCAGACGGTCTAGCTGTGACCAAGAACATTCCCATATCCAATATGTTGGCTGGGTGACTTCCAATGACTATCTGAACAAAGCCACACAAGGAGGGCGGCTCTTGATCACACTAAGAAGAACACTCTTTGGCCTTTACTCTTAATTATTTGTTGTGTGATAAGTCCACCGACTAAATCGCCGCCCGGAGACTAGCCCATGGCTGAAAGCTGTTTGGCTATGACCAAAGGCAGTTTGCAATAGACCCCAAGCCTCTATACCACTGGGGAAGGACGGTTCTGATCATATACTGCTAACAGTAAGTTGTGCTCCTTAACCCATGGCGGAGTGGTTTGTCTGCTTGGCCGCCAGAGTAGATGAGACCTAGACTTGGGGTTGACCGCACCATGGCGGTAGTGTACTGGCGCCACCTTGGTGCTACTGTGGTCTCAAGCAGGTAGCGGTAAAAGGTGATAAAGGTGAATACCTGTTAATAGGGAGTTGGGGCGAGATGTTCTCGAATGGATTCGATACAGACACAGGGGTCGAGCGTCAGCACATTCGACTCTGTGACAAGTCGACATGCTTTCATGTTCTCACAACGTTTTCACCAAGGCCCTCAAGTGTAGTGACGCGTGCACAAGCGTCACACTTCGAGTGACGAAGCTGCTAATAAGCAATAAGCAATAAGCTCAGGCGCCTTCGGGGATGATTCTCTCCCTTTCCCTTCAAGCCTGGATACTCAAGTCAGCAATGTCCGGTTACTGATCGTGACGGTATTTCAAACCTTTCTAGTATACGTTGACCCCTTTCAATAGCCTTCTCTGCCGTGTCACAAAATGGGTTCATCTCGGCTGACACGGGAGCCCGTTTGGCTCTGGGCCAAAACTTGAACCGTAACATCGTGTGCAAGTCTTTGAAAATGTGTTGAGAAAATCAGCAGACCGCTTGTGTTTCTCAGTAGTGTTTGCAAGTGTAAGTGGACAAGTTGTGGGAGGAGAAGGAAGAAAGAAACAGGTTACTCGTATACTCTACCAAAACTTTCTCAGTACGAAAGCTCAACTTACTTTTGACTCGCTTGTTTATGCGTGGGAAGTTATAATTTGACGTTGCCCATCTTGATAAGCTTATTGGAGCTTGTTTGCTTTATACTCGAGTCGAGTTGTTCGCTCGTTGACCTTTGGAGCTTGTTGAGCCCTTTGGGTAGCCCGTAGCTAGGTATACAGATAAGTTCCGTAGTCTCAAATGATCCAAGCTCTTATACATAGCTGAATATCTCTCCAAATAGTACTGGATTTAGGTATGAATCTTTGTTTTATGATGTACTGCTATACCTGAGAATCCCAGATACCGTTTTACTTTCTGTCATTCCGGATCAAAATAGCTTTTGTGGACGTGGTTGGGACCATTTGTTCAACTTTATTTGTACAAATGCCCCTGGGGCATGGAAACCTCAACTCCTCTAGGTATAAGAGACGATATAACTTAGTAATATTAGACGGGTTTAGTTGAGCTCTTAGGCTATTTGTTTCTGACACCCTAAGCTTTCATCTCCAGTTTTTCTGCCACGCTTAGATATGTTACACGCTGACTTGGATTCCTATAGTAAGTCTATTACTGAAAACATGGCTTGGACTTTTTTCGAGACCTGGAGTGAGCGCTACCCCCACAGAAACACTATTCTACCACCTAATAGTAGATATGCCCTGCCCAGCATGTTCATAAGCATGCACTGGACCACTGTCAAGTGTCCATATTCAGAATTCGAGAGAAATATTCGCTGACTGGTTTCCCCTGAAGCTGGTTGTTGTCATTCATCTCTTCAGCTTTCCTCTTCTTGAGGACGGGCTCACACGCTTGTCCGTTTTCCTGATCTGTGTGTCGCAAGATCGCAAAAGGAAGCCATGTGAGGGCACCCCTTCCATTAACTAAACTTTTACCCTTGGAGAGCTTTAACAAACATCGGCGTCCCATATAAGCCATGGCAGCTAAAACCATTAGCTGGAAAACCGTATGATCTCCAGCGCTTGTAGGGTCTGAAAGGTTGCGACCCTTTTCATCCCTTGCTCCAAGTCCGATAGCGTCCATGAGTTCGACGAGATAGGCGCTCTGGCTGGGACGGACAGACGGAATCGTAGGGTATGTTTGGAGATCAAACAGTTTGACGTAATCCTTCTGATTTTCATCCTTCTGGGAAAACCAGTTAAGCCCCAGCCGATCGAGCACGGTTTCTTCTACTCGGGAGTTGTGGGTGATGAAAATCAGCTGGCGGTACGACATCTCTTTTCTTTCTCTTTCTCTATAGGTTAGGTTCCTCACACGAAGATTTTGAAAGGTCTTCATAAGTCGATAGCCAATTTTATCGGCATCGATGTGTGTCGAGGCTCCGTAGGAAAGAGGGTACACGTCTTTGGCATCCCGAATGTTCTTGCACTGGCACTGGTCGTCCTTGTTGCTTCTGAACTCGCTGACAATGTAGTGTCTGGTGGTTATTTCTTTGAATAGATTTTCACCCCGGTCTCCAGGAGGCCTGCGTAGTTCCTGAATTTCTCTAGTGTCTAGGTATGAAATGCCGATCTCGGTGATCGGTTTGTAGTGGTAACTCTGGCCGCGTCTGGGATGACTTGTGGGATACTTTCCTCGCAGCGCTTTGCACGACTCGTTGACCTTCAGCGCAACGAATACTGGCTGGCGTCTTTGCTCCTCATAGCTTCCTTCGTACGCATTCTACGTGGGAAAGAGTTTGAGGAGGCTCTCGACGTCGAAATGTTCTGCTTTACTTTGGGAGCCGTCGCGCGGCACGTAGGGGCTGGCATTTTGTGTTATGAGTGGACTCTCTGAATCGAGGTCCGGATGTGCTTCCCCGTCCGGGGCTGGACCTTCAGGTGTCCTCTCGTTCTCTGGCATACTGGGCGTCTACCCAATTTGATATCAGTCTGATTTCAGGACGCAGTAGCAAGGACATACATACTGGTTGGTTATAGAACCTTCGCTGGTAATTAACCGGGCAGAGACAAGTCCCGATACGGTTCGTAACAGGCGATAGTCAAAGTTAAAGTTACTGAGGGTATCAATGTCGAGTAGATATTGTCCTTGATGAAGTTCATAAAGTTTGGGGGGGTGGAGAATTCAAGAGATGATGAGAGAAGAAAACTAGAGGCGGATAGATGCGTGAATGTATCCAGAGAAGCAGGCAGGTGCATGTTACTGGTGTGACACCTGCCATAGGTTATCGCAGAGTTTGCAACTGGTCAGTTCAATGTATTATAAACGTAAGCAGCTCACATGAACCTGGTAGATGCTTGGAAGGAGCCAAACTACCTACTGTAGATACCTAATCACCGAAACACGCTCAGGGTGAAGTCGAACGCCACCAGAATCGACGGGAAACATTCTATGCTGGTACAGAGGGTTCATTCATATGCAGTTAATAAGTCTCTAACCATGGTTTGTATATCTAAACTTGGGAACGATGCAAAGGACAACTTGATTTTTCAGTCTATATGGAAATCAGCTATGGTTTCTATAGCCCAGCTGGACGTCCTCCGGTTTCTATCAACTAAATCCACCAATCTTGTCGTCTTGCCCTTGTGTAACTCGCTCCTTATCAACGCCATGGGGTATTTGCAGTCTAATGGACTTCACCGTTAAGACCTTTAGGCTTTTAAACCGGCATGGGATCTTATATTCGCTGGATTTATAACGGAATGGATCTGTAGTTTACAAAAAACGTGCACTTCAGTTCACAAGTATGACACACTCCAAGTCGCTGTCCCTTCCACTGCAGCAATAATTGTTCCTTAAACCACCACTGCTAGGGTGTCCATCATATATCTATCAAAGCGATTCAAGTCTTTCACATCTTCTCCATATTGCACCACTATCCCGAAGTGAACTTAAACCGCAAACAAGCCAACGCAGATTAAGAACATCTCGCATCCAAGTGGCAAAAGTAACTGACTCGAACCAACCGTCCCTCTTCCGCTTTGGTACGATAAGCCTATTCTTGTCCAAAAAGGATGTGCCACTAACGGACCAACAATGGATTTGGTGGAGTTTGAGTTTATGTACCTGGCAGCACCTGATGGTTGACTTTTACGGGAACAAATCCACACTCTCTCCACTGCTTATTCTGTCAACCGCGACTGCCGGGGAAGAAAACGCTGAGAGAATTAGGAGCTGTTTCACTGTTTCACGGTCTTTGTTCTTGTTTAGTCTTCAGACTATCCAGCTGCCTTGCAAGTCTAGATGTGTTTGTGTGTGCAGTTGTGCTACCCACATTTTGCCTCACCGCTGAATTTCTCAATACGGGAGATTCACGATGCATACATGGAGAGAATTTGAGACATACAGATAATTTGTTGTACAATATTAAAGCTATTAATGCCAATGCTAATTATAGAGGCTATCCAAAAAGTAATCATTACCCATTCGTCATTATTAATTCCACCATGCTTCTTCCCATTAATTTAAAAAGTCTCAGCCTAAGGGCTGTACTTCTCCCACTGGATCTTGGAGACGTCCTTGTAGCACTTGGAGTCGAGAGCGTACTTGTGGCTGGAGTACGATCCCTTGGGGAGAGACTCCAGCTCGGCGCACTGGGGCACAAGGCGGATGGGTGCACAACCCTTGGGAATGTTGCGCTGGATCTTCTTGTTCTTGTCGATGGTGATGCGGGCTTGCTCAATGACAACAAACTTCTTTCCTCGGTAGTATTCTAGGCTCTTGTTGCAAGCAACAAAGGTCTCGGGCAGAAGATAGGTGTAGGGGTCCTCGGGCTGGTTCAATTGAACACCAACGGTGCCAGGCTCAAAGTTAAGCGTAGCATCGTAGAGGTTCTTGTTCTTAGTGGCGACGAGGCCAATGCCGTTGGGAGTCAAGGGAGTGCCACCATCGCTAATGGTGGTAGCCTCGCCGTTTTGACGCTCCTCCTTGGTTCCGTTCTGGTAGAAGATGCGGCCGTTCTTCTCGCTGATGCCGAGCAGAGCGAGACCGGCTCCGGTGTGGATGCCGGTGAGCTCGAAGTTTTGGATGGGAGGATCAAAGTCCAGCGAGGGATCTGTGACGTTGACAACAAGCTTGAAGCCCTTTGATGTCGAGCGTGTCGGGTATGAAGGGTTCTTGACGATGTGAGGCTGGACCGGTGAGGCCGCTGCAAGGCCGATGAGGCTGAGGAAGAAGGTTGATGTGAGCATGGTTTGTGTGTGAAAGTTCGGGATGTAGGACGAAGGTGGAAAAAGTCAAGATGGGGGGCGTTGTTAAGGGAGGATGATGTGTGATGGTATGAGGATTAAAAAGATGGCTTGTGTAGACTGTCGAGTGAAGTCTTATGGGTTGATAATACAAAAGAACCAAGAAACAAAAGCGAGGGGGTCGTATGGAGTCTTAAATGCCACCTCAAAAGATCGACCTCAGCTGGTCGGTCGATGTAACGAAGAAGTTTCCGACTTGGCCGGCCGATCGAGGTGGTGGCTGGCTAGCATCGTGAAGTGGGCCCTGCCAACTAGAGGCCCGCTACAGTGGATCGCACAGAGGCTCAGGCGAGCTTAGCGAATGGCTAGAGGGATCGCCGGTGCGGGGAGTCCCCTGTGGACCGCTGCACGGCCAAGTCGGGGCCCTGAGGGCTTGGCTCAATACGAGGGTCTTGCCATGACTATTTCGTCATTGGATGATTTTTTGGTCCGGCCGATACCGCTATCAGAAATTCATGAGCTGATTGATGATGTTTTTGCTTTTATCGTTACCATCGTCTGTATCTCAAGACGAGTTTCTTACATCAATCGCCTACTCAACTTCAAACACATCCCGTCCCTTCCAATGAATATCGTCATGATAGATCCAGTATTCCTGACGTCAAGAAATTAAAAAGCCCGTTTCGAAACATGACGAAAATCCACTACAAATCCGGGGATCCCAGTAATTGGAGATGCGATATCCATAATTAGCCTCCTTTTTATTCTCCCTTACAGTTAGAGTACTGCAAAAAACGGAATATCCATTACTGTCGTCACATGCCGTGATATTAATTCGCTGGCGTCTTTTTCTTGCCGATGGAAAACCCAAATCTGTGGATCTGCTGAACTACGGTAGACAAACATGCACAGGCGAGACCGATGCCAAGGAATAGGATACGGATGTCTTTGTTTGACAACCGACGGGGGATCAACAGGAGCGAAAAGACTGCGTGCTCAGCCTCGTGTCACGTCAAATGGCGGTCCTCTAACTTTACTTTTGGTTGGACAATGGGCATTCCGTTGTCATACATACGTTAAGCTCATCGCGTAGCATTGCAGCCGCAGGGGTTGAGGCTCACTCATCCTCAACGCCCATGACGTTTCCGTTTACGATCTCGACAGAGACTTACGAATATGGCGGTTTCATGTTTCTGAATATGATATCACAAGGGTCTTTTTGTAAGGGTCGATGCGACGATCATTCGTATCTTCACTTCATCCATTATATCATAAATGTGGTTCGCATCTCACTACGCGATGATCTACAACAATCATTGACTGAGATCACAGAATACACAAGATAAAGGCCCGAGTTTTAGTTCACATAACTTGTCCAGCCTCATCCTCGAGGTCTCAGCGCTATTACGCAGCTAAATTGAAGCATAACGTTACCTACTTGGCGGCTCATGCGGAGCCTTCAACACCATCATGATCATATGATGCCGACTGGCCTAGACCTCTCATGATGTGAGAGGGGCTTCTGGTTAGATCAAGTCTATTCTTGATAACCATAGTCTCCATTCTTCCTAGTCTAGGGACTTGCTTTCGTTCATGCTTTCAACGGCGTGGTTTTGCTGTGGGGGCATATCAGCAGTCTAGACCTGGTCGAGTTGACGAGGTTCTCCATTCTTTGTATTCCACTTGTTATACTTTGGGCAGTTCGTTTACCCCAATTTGTGGCTTGATGACATCGTTGAGTTATGAGAACCGTTTGTGGGCCGAAGAGATACGGCATTGACTGTCGGTGTTGGTTGAGAGCCGAAAGTATGAACAGTTTCTTGCATTTGCTCTTGAAGTTTCCGGTATCAATTGAGGTGGTTAGTGGCATTGATCGACAGGTGTTGGCTGCAAACTTATTCCAGTTCGCCAGGTACAAGTCTGCCCAACCAACTCTCATCTCCAATAAGCAGCCAGGGCACAATTTCCCTGAGATAGCCGAAGCACACCAAAACTGCCCTTTTGAGTTCTCTCCAAGTCATTGTCTGTTTCTCTGTTTGGTCCATGAGACGGTCTAAGTCAAAGTTCCCGTAGCCCCGAACGTGCATGCAACCAACCCTCCTCGTCAACCAATAACACCCAGCCAAGGATGTGTGCGGTCGGCCTCCCTTAGCGGGCATTTTTTTACACTTTGTTGGTTGAGACATGGCCAACCATTCGCCCATGATATGACTTTTGACCTGTGAGTGAGGGGTATCAGGCTTATTGTTGGAACATACCGAATCAAGAGGTTGCGAAAATGCCTACTCAAAGTGGCATTGTCCATTAACTTTCCGCCATGAGGCTCTGGGGGGTTGAAACTGGCTCTTTTTGACATATTGATCTCCAAAATATAAAGTCAGAGCTGCTTTCCTATCCAAATAGCCATCGAGTCACAATCCTCTTCTCAATTACAACAATCTGGTTCATGAGCGACCATCAATCAGTACCCCGGATCCAGGACGAGTCTACGGAATTAAGTTTCGTAGACTCGGACTATTCATTCAATGGTAAGTGTCAGGCTCGAGTCATCATACTTGGAGTTACTCCACCAGCCACTTGTACTGTACTGACGTTGAATCGACCCGTCTCTAGTCTCCGGAGCTGACTTCGGCGGCTTTTCTCAACCTCCGGTGACATCTTGTCAAGATGTGGATCAATGGCTTAATATGAGCTCTTGGTCTCAGGACGCCGCTTCTCTTGGCTCAATGAACCAAGAAGGAGTGTTTGATGCGACTGTGAATTCTATGCCCCAGTCCCTCGACTACTTCACCGACTTTGACTTCTCTACGCCGATGATCGGGATGGATTCGCATCCCAACGATATCGATTCATATATTTTCACATTCTCGAGTTCTCCGGTACCATTTCTTGATCTTCCTATCGCCTCAGACGATATGTCAAAGATGACATCGCCCACTGATTCACCAGACACCGTAGCCGCTCTATAGAGCGTAGGTTCTACGTGCAACCAGGCAAACGATGCCATCTTTGACATATCATCTGTGGTTTTAGGAAGTGACGGATCACCACCACACTCATTCAACATTACTTCTTCAGATATCGACTCATCTCCTGCCGACAAATCTACCGAAAGCCACTCAGGTTCTGAGAAAAACAGCAAGCTGACGTTCGAAGAAGTTCCTGCCCCTCGTTTGAAAAACAACGAATTTAAAGAGAATGGAAGATGGCTCTGCAATTGGCTTGGTTGCGATAGATCCTTTGGTGAAAATCGCAAAAGGAAGTGAGTTCAAGACTCTCCCAGCGACATGATCTTGTCGCTAACTAAGATGCAAGCAATCATCTCCGAACTCACATAAAGCCTGTTTTTTGTTCTTGGCCCGGATGTAACTTTCGGGATTCTTGTCAGAAGGATATGCGTCGGCATTACAGAACTCATCTCTCAAGAAAGACTATCCAGTGTTCGTACTGCAACGTGCGGTTCACTAGGAAGTGTAACTTGAGCAGACATGAGCGTGAGAAGCATTGCGGGAGGAAGAGAGTCAGAAAGTCATAGTCAGTAGGTCTGTTTATAGTTTGCATGCTCTTCAATTACACTCATTTCATAATATCCATGTTTTTTTGGTAGTTTCTAATTGTCCAGTCCTCCCTTAATCTGGCATCGCATACATTCTAATGTTTAATATCCAATATTCAAAGGTCTAAGCTCTCGCTAGATATGGAACCTCATAGCCTCTTCTTAGTATAGCAATCGTTATCGAAGCGTAAAGACAGTATAGCACAGTAATCTCTTCATTCAAGCTCTCAATAACATAATTAACACATGCATATTCCCTTGATAGATACTAAGCATATCAATCTTCCAGCTCTGCTCCTCCATCAGACTCGTCGTCGCTGTGTTCGTCTCCCTCACTGTCATAAGTGTCGCTGAAGTCATCTTCATTCAAGTGTGCCAGTGAGGCGGAATCTACAAGTGTCAGTTGCTGACATGGAGAATGCAGAACAGTGAACTCACCCTCACTCCAGTCATCCTCCCCATCAGGTACCACTTGAGTTTCGGATAGGTCAAACGCTGCCATGCTCGCCGTAATATTTGTCACAGAGTCTGGTTGCCACGGGTTGGGCTGTTGTTGACTAACGATTTGCATCTCGACAGCTTTGCTCAACGCACTGCTGAGCATCCCCAGCACCCGACGCTGATTTACCCAATGTGTATTCTCCCATCCTCCGGGTAACTCCACGGGTCTCCAGTTGAGGTAAGTCTTTTGGTGCGATTCTGGTTCGACAAACATTCCAGGGTGATGTCGAAAGTAGAACTTGCAGCAGAGACATGCAAGCTTGCTGCAAGCGACGTATCTATCGTTGCCCACGAAGATGCGTCGATTCCGATGAAAATCTTCCAGCATCTGAATCTCAGCATGTACGCATAACTGGCCTGAGTCCTCGGCATACATGCTCTTGATGGCTTCCTCGAGCTTCATTGGGCCATCTAGTCGAGCGATGTAACTCTGCATATCCTCGAGACGGGGGTCGTTGGCTGGCAGTATTCTTTTGAGTATCGAGTTCAGGTTTCTAAGACCGTCCGCAGGCGGAACTTTTGCCGCGATAGGAGCATCTACTCGTTTTATTTCGTAAGAATTGAGTAGTGTTCCTAGTAGAAGAGCATCTTGGACGAGATATGTAGATACGCGCACTCTCTCGGCCAAACGACCGATGAAGTGCCTGACTGCCCGAAATGTCTTGCTAGTCTCTGAAGGTGCCACGTTTAACTCTCGGCTCAAAGCTCTCAAGGTCGCCATTTGAGTCTCATGACGAGCACTGTAAGCCTTCTGGCATAAGTCAAGAGTATCAGTGTCTGTGGAGTAGGAGAATTGAGATAGCCACCCCAGCAGTGCATTCACTTCTTTACTTCTGTCAGTTTTATACCGGTTTCCCTGGTCAACTAAAACTCACCAGACTCCTGAATAGCGGCAGTGGCCGTCTCGAGGTAATTTTCACAGTATCTGGCAGCACGATGGAAAAGCTTACATTCCTTTTTCAACCGTGGCGCAGCGAAATCCGCACACTTCCTGGCCAATCTATCACTCAAGGATATTTGCTCCATCTCAGTCCCTTTTGGCTCGTCTTTCAGCATTTCGAGGACTTCGGTAAGAAAGTGGACGACTCTGTCATTAGGAGTTGTGTTTGCTGCAATCCAGAACACAACATTCTGCTGTTTTTGCTCAAGAGCTATAGAAGTTGTAGTATCGCCTCCTTTTCTGTAGTCGCAGATGTAACTCAAGTTCGTTAAGAACCTGCGTCTGGCATCTTGAATAGTGGTAGGAGCATGAGCAGTGACAGTGTGAGGGCCATCTACTCGTTTGAGGATGTGATAGAGGGCGAGGTTCTCAAAGAGCCTGGACATAATTTTCCCATATTTGTCGAGTCGCGGCTTACCAACACCGACCATGTTGATGGTTTGTTCTTCGTGGTCAATTGATTGAGTATGTTGGTTGTGATATTGTGGGCTATTTATCATGGTGAGTCCGACTTCTACTACAAGTCCGAACGGCTTCTCTTATAACATTTTCCTTTCCTCTTGTTTGCATCAAGGTCGAGCC
>JAAVUC010001112.1:0-12589 GCA_014898925.1 Fusarium nelsonii
GCTTATCAACTACGTTATACTCTATTTAATTTTTCTGATGTATTCATGCTTTTCGCGATCTTACCACTTTCGCAACTCAATAGCGGTTCAGCAATAGGTAGAGTAAAGTACAGAAAAAAACTTTGCTTACCAAGCTACCGACTCCGATCAGGATTACCTGCATGGTCCGGCGCTTTGATTAAAAATCACACATGAGCCGGAGCTCCAGCCGTCATGGACTTTCGAGTCCATCCCTCGCATCAACTCATCACACACCCCACGTCGACAATCCACCAGAGTCACACTAGGGATCCTGCGTTGGGCTGTTTTTACCACAACCGGCATCCATACGAAGGGCGTAGGCAGCGGACCGAGACAGCAAGCTGCTGCTGAGAGTTTCTGCTATGCCAGAATAGAGATGTAATTTGAGCTTGTAGATTGAAGACACCACGTATCCGAATTGATACAGCTTGAGGTTCGACGGTTAATTTATGCATCGTAGTCTGTATTTTGCAAGCCATCAATACCGTTCTGCGTGGTTCAAATCCCAACTCCCCGCCCCCTGTCTATTGGCTCTGGAGACGTGGATATCTCTTATTTCGCGGGTACCTTCTCCGTCTCGGATCATAAGCCGCGGCCACGTCCAGCGAGTACCAATTCCACTGATGTTCCCATGCGTGATTATTTTACGGATTATCAAGCAGCGTGGGTCGGTTCGTTTCATCGCCGCTTATGAGTTCTTCAGCGGCAGGGAATGAGGGACAAAGAATCTCAACACCCCACTTGCACATGCCTCCGAATTTGGAGTCGTACAGCAGACCATGTGCTTCATTCGATGCAGAAGTGAAATGGAAATTTGGCAAGGCGCTATGGAACGTGGGGAATGATCACAAAACCACCCAATTCCTTCTCTGCAAATTAGCGTATTCGGAGGACAGTCTCGGGGAGTTTGTTCAGTCCTCAGCTGTGAGACTCAACTAACCCTATTCTTGCAAGGCTGTGTCTTTGTTTTTCGCCAATTCTAGCTTCTTGCGCTGAGCCGAAAAATCGGTGAAGGAAATCCGCGCAAAAATAGTGATTCGTTATTGAGGAGCGGCAGTTGAAAAGCTTCTCTTTGTTACGAGGTTGGGTTTCTAGACAGGTTAAACTCAAATTCTTCATGAGATCGTCAGCTTCAGAAAGCCACTGTAGCCATTGCAGACATACAGTAGAGTTCTTGAAATTACCCCCACTTACATACATGGTCAACGGTTTGATCACCTCTTCCTGTCGACCATGCACCGGGTTAACTAAGACATGTTCTTGTTTTTTCGGTCGTTATGTATGGACTAGGTCCAGCCTTGAGGGATCATCTTGTGAACGGTACTGGCTGCTGTACGAAGGACGTATAACGGGAGCAAGGGAAGTGTTATGAGCAATCCCAGCTTAGAATTGGGAGAACCAATTGTCATAAGACCAGAGACCATCTTCCTATTCACGGCTTCGTGATCATTCGATTGGAGTTCTGACTGGGTGGGCATTTATCCGCAAATATCCCGTGAACTCCCCGTCAAAAATGGGTCTCCAGAACAATCTCTAAAAAAGAAAGTGTCCCCAGTTTGAAAAGCAACTCGCTTGCCTGCGGCCCCAGATCACTAAAGGAAAATTATGACACATATTTTGAATCTCGGAAAGATAGCATATCGTCTGTACCTTACTTCGGGTGTATTGGTCCTGTCGAATATAGCTCGTACAATTGCTTCGTCTGACAACACACACAACATGTGGTCCTCAGTCCCTTGAATCTGCCGAACCGATCTGCAGGCTCAAGTCAAAACGTCATAGCCCCTGCTCCTGGCTAACGTGAGGGGTCTTGCAAAGCCAATGCAAAGAGAGCCCTGGACCGTTATAGAAAATCAATTCCCAGCGCGGCTCACGGTGTCGTCAATGGTTTGCCTCCATCATGTCGAGGTCATGAAGTCCAGCGGCAACACCCATCGGTACTAGGGCTGTTTGGCCCTTGTCAACTTATGCACAAGTCCAATAATTCCAGGAGCCAGTCACCGTAGCGTCTTCATTTTGGGAATGTTATCCCTTTGATGGTGGAACCGCGTTATCTCACGTTTGACAAGAGCCATGAGGCACTGAAAACTCTGGACCAATCAATCGAGTTGAGCCGCATCTCCGAATCGGCCCAATGCTCACGTCCGAGTTGACCCATTCCTAAAACCGAGTTCTGGTTTCAACTCCTTTTTTCAAACGAGATTTGCTATACCGAGGGAAAGCGGAAGATGATGAGTTGAGATGCCTTTGAGAGACAATACCGTCTGCTACTCTCGATTGCAACCTGTTTCGTGGTAGCCATTGTCATGGACCTTCTGTTCGAGAAAGAGATGGTTACAGTCACATGGTCTTGCACGTGATCAGTATCGGCCGGGGAAAGTCCGCCTCGTTGACATTTGCTTGTTCTTGGCCCGTGCATTCCACTATTCCTTCTTGGTCTGCTGGGACGCGACTCCAAAATGAATGTATCGCGTCTCATGAGTGCATCTATAAGCATTGGTTATCGGTTCTATCTATTCTAGGAGACCAATAAACCACCCCGGCCTAAACTTGACACCAATCATAGGAAGAGATCTGTGAATTTGTCTTTCATATGCCTCGCATTGACTTTTCCCCTTTAGTCTTTGTGACTCGACCGTTGTAAAAACAAACAAAACAACAATGGCCCGTTTCTCTATCCCAACAACAGCAAGGCTGTCCTCATCACTGCGAGTCGATGCCTCCAATCCTGCTGTCGTGAAGAGTCTCAATCGACTATCACGAGAATCCCTTATTTCCTTGGCATTAGACTGGCTGGATGATGAAAGTTTGCCCAATGCTGTACCTTACATTGAGAGGAGAGACGAGGATGACGATGAAGAAAACGACGACCTCTACCCTCCCTGTCAATCCGTTGACGAACTGCAACAACTCTATGTTGATATGCAGCAACAAAAAGGGTCAAAACGAGATGTCGTTAGCAGGATTGTTGAAGGCGACTGGAGAATTGGATTGACGCTATATCAGCTGGCTATGGCAGATATGGCTTATTTTGAACAGAACCCAACATCTCAAAAATGGTCGGCATATTCGATTCTACCCCTGAAGCAACCCTCTCAGGTTGATGGCGAAGACCAAGTACTCAAGGTCGACCAAGAGAATTTGACAATACCACGATTTCATCCGTCAACATTCCTACAAAACCTTCAAACCCATGTGTTACCGGACGTTAAGGCACATTATCACTTTCACAGACCAAAAGATATACCTGTCTTGCTTTTACGGATATTCGTTGTTGATTCGCCCTATAACACCGATTTTGCTCTGTCAGGTCGAGACGCCACTGGTACCGCAACCAATTTCGACTCATCGCGAACCGTGTACATCGCTTTTCCAGATGGGTCACCTTCACTTTATATTACCAAGTCTCAGGCAACAGGCTCTGCCGGTTCGGGCGAATCCAAGAGTTTGCAGAGCTTGATCGTCGATGGTGTTCCCAAGGCTCTCTCACGCCCTCGTGAACGATATACTCTCAAATCAGGCAGCCTCTCCAGTAGAAACTTGGACGCTTTGTTAGAAAAGAAGGGATCTGGACGCACGAATGCTGCGGGAGGTGGCTGGAGTATCTACACAAACGAGTCGACGAAGGTGTCGCCATTGGACAATGTTCTGCCAAGTCCACCATTATCTCGAGAATCGTCATTTAATAACCTCAAGCGCGGTGCGCCGTTGATTGAATCGCAGCAAGCATCGAAAAAGGCAAGACTTGCTGCCAAGGCTCGATTTGGTGACTCAGCTATTGTCACAGATGGAAAGGGGGTGGAAAAGGTTGACATTGTCATACAAGATCCGTTTCCTTCAAGCGCGAACTTGAGCGATACAGAAAACGAAGAGAACGGGCGGGATAGTACGGAACACAACGGCAAAAATCGACGCAAGAGCAAGATTGCTGCAGTGATACAAGAAGCAAACGCCACAACAGAAGAGGACAGTAGAGACGACGCTGCCCCGTCTCAACGATGGACGCCCACTGTCAAAATCACCTTATCCGGAGCTCATGTTTGGGCTGGCGTGAGGCAACTTGTCGAGGCAGGAATCATCGATGGGGAACGGATGCCTGGATGGATGACAGGTGAGGAGGGCGTAACAACAGGAGTTGTAAAGCACGGGAGGATACGTGGGCGCAAGGGCTCTGGCATGTGAAAAGGTGTTGGATCTATCTATATGGCGTATGGTCTATGTATTTCTTTCTCTATATGATACCCCCATGATGGTTCAATACGTCAACAAATTTCTACTTCTCCTCGAGGCCGAACACCTTTACTGTGTTTTTCCAAGCAGCCTCGCAAACATCCTCAATGCTGACCTCCTTAATTCCTGCGATGATCTTGGCGACTCGCTCGATGTTGCAAGGCTCGTTGCGCCCCTTGACCATGGCGCCCTTTTCCCACTTCTCCTTCTTCACGATCTTGTATCGTTCGGGAACTTCGGGCTCTTTCTTCTGGTTTTTCTTGGACTGCTTCTGGGGTTTCTGCGCGGACTCAGCAGCAGTGACTCCGTTCTGCTCGTTCTCAGGGGCAAGGTCCTCCTTCTTCTTCTCAATCAGGTATTTGTAGCCCTCGTGACTTGGTCGAACTTCGCACCAAGGTCCATCAGTCTCTATCATGAGACGGTCGAGATGAACCTCCTTGACGACAGCACAGTTCTCGGCAGTCTTGAAGCTGCACCCATTGATACCAATGTACAGTCCCAAGTCCATCAACTCACGCATCTCCTCGGCTGTGCCCGTGAAACTATGCACCACGCCACCCTTCTCCAACTTCTCGAGCTTCTCGCCAAATGCCCCCTTTAGGAGCCGGACAAAGTCCTCGTGGGCCGCACGAGAGTGCAAGAATAGCGGGAGCTGGGGAGATATCGAAGCAGCGACCTTGAGTTGAGCAGCGAACGAGTGAAGTTGAATGATCTTGGAACAATAGTGTAGACGGTCATAGTCCAATCCGAACTCACCCATAGCAACAAGGCTCCTCTGACCTGAGGCCTGAGCCTCTGTCACAAGAGATGTGAGGTCTGCGATGAGCTTCTCAGTCTTTGCTGCACAAGGAGGATGCTCTTCCGAGACCGGGGCTGAAGGATCAGGGTCGCATGGCGTTGTGTGCTCAGACTCATGAGAGGGACCCGCTTCACTGAAGACGGCACTGCTGCAGGGATGGATGCCTGCAGTCCCAAAGATAGTCCCGGCTATTGACAGGAGTAAGTTTGATTATCTGATTGATAAACAGGGGTGAAACTTACGATACTCTTTGGCAAGGGCAAGGGCGTTTCGGGAATTGCCCAAATCCGAGCCGGTCACTATAAGTTTTGTACAGCCGACTTCACAGGCTCTCCCAATAATGGCATCGAGATCGTCAGGGTGTCTCTCTTTACCATGGTATCGTCCTCTAAAGATGGGGTCGGTAAGATTGATGCCAATCTACTGGCAGACGTCATATGTTAACGGAATCTGATGCCGGATTACAGAACGAGTGGAGTAGGATATAGCAGAACCAAGTGGAATTTGACATACATCGATGTATCTGGGTTCGTAACCGGAGCCATTAACAGGCTGGGCTGCTGTAGATGTGGCCATGTTGCGAATGTTTGTGGCTTGTAATCTGAGACTTGAGGTTCTCAAACCGCTGACGACTGAGGATTGAAAGCAATTAAAAAGACGCCTCGATGTCATTGACTATGAGTGTCTTTTGACAGCACGATGGTGAGTCACTGAGTGTCTTGTTGCCTTGCAACTGTAATCTCTAGATGCCTTTTTTAGACCAGAGCGTCACCAAACAGGTAGGTAGTTTCGATCCACGGCGGTGATTGGTTGTTGAGTCTACGCTTTCATTCAAAGTCTCATCCTCCAGTCAACCTGCGGCGTCCAAGCTCAGTTCAGTTGCTTACAGAGCGACACATGCAATTAATAATTAGCATTGTATTCACGTGATTTCGCGCTGTTGTTGGACCCCTCTGCACCCCACCAATGCTCTGGCAACGCAAAATGACACGAATTGGCGCAAGGACGCGATATAGGAAAGGGGAGGCGGGATGGTGGCGTTTTGGATGCAGAAGATGCATGAAACAGTACTGTATTTCAGTTGAGCTGCGCTCAATACATCCAATGAAACCAAACAATCCTCAAGCTTCACATAAATCACAGATTTGATCTGTCTTTTTCTACGAGTCCCAGCTTCGAATGGGGCGTTGCCTTAGGTTTCAGGCGGGGCCTTGCTTAATGGATTGCGGCGACCCTGTCACTGTTTGACGCGCTAAGAACTTGGCGTCGCGTATGAGAGACGCGCCCTCCTTAAAACCACATCCATCATCCACCCAAATTTGCAATTCTCATCTCCTCAACAACCACAACCAAACACAACAAAAATCTTGTAATAATTCTCACGTTCCCTTCAACAGAGCGTCAATACCCTTCTGGACGCTCTTCAACCTTTTTACTGCTTCTATCAGCAGGAATAGAACCTGCATCAACCTTATACCCGACCTCCCCGCCTTTTCCTCCTCCACCGCCATCATGTTCGTCAGAAAGCGAGGTATGTATGATCCAGCAGCTCGGGGACTCATGGTAGCTGACAAGCATCTCAGATGGACGCCAAGAGCGTGTGCAGTTTGACAAGATCACTGCCCGTGTCTCGAGGCTGTGTTACGGCCTCGATATGGACCACGTTGACCCCGTTGCTATCACCCAGAAGGTCATCTCCGGTGTCTACGGCGGTGTCACAACTGTGCAATTGGACGATCTTGTAAGTGATGCATGCATCGTAACTGCTTCAACACCAGCTAACTCAATTGCTACAGGCTGCAGAGACTGCTGCGTACATGACCGTTACGCATCCTGACTACGCCATCCTCGCAGCCCGTATTGCCGTCTCCAACCTTCACAAGCAGACCAAGAAGCAATGGTCTGCTGTTGTGAGCGATCTCTACCACTATGTCAACCCCAAAAACAGCCGGGCATCACCCATGATTTCCAAGGATACTTATGAGTGTGTTATGCGGCATAAGGAGGAGCTCGACTCCGCCATTGTCTACGACCGCGACTTCCAATACCAATACTTCGGCTTCAAGACTTTGGAGCGATCCTACCTTCTCAAGATCGACGGCAAAATTGTCGAGCGTCCTCAGCACATGATCATGCGTGTTGCTGTTGGTATCTGGGGTGATGATATCGAGCGTGTCTTGGAGACATACAACCTCATGTCCAGCAAGTTCTTCACTCACGCTTCCCCCACACTCTTCAACGCTGGTACCCCCCAGCCTCAGCTGTCCTCATGCTTCCTCGTCGATATGAAGGAGGACAGCATTGACGGCATTTACGATACCCTCAAGACCTGTGCCATGATTTCCAAGATGGCTGGTGGTATTGGCTTGAATGTCCACCGCATCCGTGCTACTGGTTCTTACATCGCTGGTACCAATGGTACTTCCAACGGTGTCGTTCCCATGTTGCGTGTCTTCAACAACACTGCTCGTTACGTTGACCAGGGTGGTAACAAGCGACCTGGTGCCTTCGCTATCTACCTTGAGCCCTGGCACGCTGACGTCTTCGAGTTCCTTGATCTCCGAAAGAACCACGGTAAGGAGGAGGTCCGCGCTCGTGACCTGTTCCTGGCTCTTTGGATCCCCGATCTCTTCATGAAGCGTGTTGAGAAGAACGGCGAATGGACTCTCATGTGCCCCAACGAGTGCCCTGGCCTTGCTGACTGCTACGGTGAGGAGTTCGAGGCTCTGTACGAGAAGTACGAGAGGGAGGGTAAGGGACGCAAGTCCATCAAGGCTCAGAAGCTCTGGTATGCCATTCTCGAGGCTCAGACCGAGACCGGAAACCCTTTCATGCTCTACAAGGATCACTGCAACCGCAAGAGCAACCAAAAGAACCTCGGTACCATCCGAAGTTCCAACCTATGCACTGAGATTATCGAGTACTGTGCCCCTGATGAGGTCGCTGTTTGCAACCTTGCCTCTCTTGCTCTTCCCTCATTCATCAACTACGAAGATGCTTGCTACGACTTCAAGAAGCTGCACGAGGTCAGTCAAGTTGTTGTCCGCAACTTAAACAAGATCATCGATGTCAACCACTACCCCGTCCAGGAGGCTCGCAACAGCAACATGCGTCACCGACCTATTGGTCTTGGTGTTCAGGGTCTTGCCGATGCTTTCCTTGCTCTCCGCATGCCCTTCGAGTCTCCTGAGGCTCGTGAGCTGAACAAGCAGATCTTCGAGACCATCTACCACGCTGCCCTGACTGCCTCCGTGCAGCTCGCCAAGGAGGAGGGACCTTACTCCACCTTCAAGGGCTCCCCTGCCTCCGAGGGTATCCTCCAGTTTGACATGTGGAACGTCAAGCCTTCTGACCTTTGGGACTGGGAGACTCTCCGAGAGGATGTCAAGACTCACGGCATTCGTAACAGTCTGCTCCTTGCTCCTATGCCTACTGCCAGTACTTCGCAGATTCTTGGCAACAACGAGTGCTTCGAGCCATACACTTCCAACATCTACCAGCGCCGTGTCCTTGCAGGCGAGTTTCAGGTTGTCAACCCTTGGCTGCTGAAGGATCTTGTCGACATGGGTCTTTGGTCTGATGCCATGAAGAACCGTATCATTGCCGATAACGGTTCTATCCAGAACATCCCCAACATTCCTGCCGATGTCAAGGCTCTGTACAAGACAGTCTGGGAGATTTCTCAGCGACAGGTTGTGCAGATGGCTGCCGACCGTGGCGCTTTCATCGATCAGTCTCAATCTCTCAACATTCACATGAAGGATCCCACTATGGGCAAGATCACTAGCATGCACTTCGCTGGCTGGAAGCTTGGTCTCAAGACCGGCATGTACTACCTCCGTACACAGGCTGCCGCTGCCCCCATTCAGTTCACTGTCGATCAGCAAGCTCTCAAGATTGCCGACACCAGCTCTGCTCAGATCAAGCCTTTAAAGAAGCGTGCCCCCCCTGCTGGCTCAAGCTACCTGATGTCCTCTCCTTCTGCCATGGGTCGCACTGGTCTTAACGGCAGCAGAACCGGCTCTCAGGACAGCGGACTCAACGGTAACTCCGCCAACGGTCTGAATGGCAGCACATCTGTTCCTGGACGTGCTCCTGTCATCAAGGCTGATGTTGCAGAGGGCGACAGCCCTAAGGCCCTTCCCACTGAGCCTGCTGAGAAGGTTCAGGAGGAAGAGCTTGGTGTCAAGAAGAACCCTCAGTCCGAAGACCAAGGCAAGGACAACGAGGACCGCGAGCGTGATATCTACTCCGAGGCTGTCCTACAATGTAGTATTGAGGATCCCGAGGCCTGCATCATGTGCAGTGGTTAGATGACAGCTCGTGTTGCTTTGCATGTGCATTTATGACAATGGATGAGTTGAATGTTTTGGAAGGGCATGATACGATACAGCGAGGAAAGGTAATGCGGCTTAGAGCTTTATGTTTGGTCATGTATGGGTATGTTGGGCGGCAATGATCCCCTCGGGCATGCTTATACTGGAGTTGATTGTTACGTTGATATTTGAGACCCTGGCGGCTCGCTTTTTGAGTTGTAGTGCTTGCTATAGATAGTTTATGCTTGTGCTTATGTTGGTGCTTATGCATCAATTTGGATAATTATTATTTTTACATTTCCTTTTTTCGAACAAGTGATCAATCTGTTTATGTATAGGGTCTTCAGAAACAAGATTTAATTGTTACCTATTTTGGGTGCTGTCTGACAATCAAACATCAGGACAGCTCATTCAGCTTCTTACTAGGAACAAGAAATTTGCAACGGTCTGTTGATTGGTCGGTTTAGGGTAATTGTGACTCCCATGTTAGTCTTCCCTTTTCAAGGATGGCACTTTTGCTATACGCAAATCCCGATCGTGCAAGCCCAGCTGAACGTGGTGATCAACGGTTAAGCCACGATGTTTAATGCTAGTCAATACTCTCGATTAAACTAGTCTTGCCTTGCCCTTCATAACTTCATGTCGTAGGGATGAACATAAAAAGATAATGAAGTTGGCAAGTGAAAGCATGGACGAAGCGATAACAGACATGGCCACCCTAGAGCGTAAGAGGCTGTATGCTGCAGTTTGTGATGCCCGGACTTCGGATTGTGGTTTACGAATGAAACCCAACACCCGATGGGCAATATGGTTTCAGAATATGCACGTACCAGTCTCCCAACTATACTACAAATTACGTGTGATTGTGAGGAAGGGTGGTAGCATTTAGTCTGTCGAATAAGGTTGCTGATGGCCAGGAATTACGACAGGAAAGGGAGAACCAGCCACGATATGTGACCTGCAAGTTAGACAGTGGCTGGAAAGAGGGACATGTCTTAAAGTGTGAAATGCTGTGATCGGAGTGATGTTCCGGTTCTACCGTAGAGTGGCCGAAGTTTGTTGTCTTCTCGGAGCAAGTATTTCCATGCGAGATCAATCATCATCCATGACGAAGATCACGGACAGCTCACGATCGGAAGAGAAACATGAAACGATAAAATCGCCAACTGGCAAGATTATCATAATGACGGGCCGGGAACACTGCATTACGTCCAGATGAAAATGAAACTGGGGAGAGCTGATGGTGGTGAGTGACGTTAGGGTTAGGACGGATGGATATCATAAGGTCCAGGCTTAAGTTTCCACTGCAAGGTCCAGGCCAAGTCGGTCCAGCTTGACAAGGTCTTTCACTGGGGTAGAGGTTGAGCTTGGGCCATGCGAAGAAAAACAACAACAACTGACGATGATGCGATCCATGACATCAATGGTCCACTCTGTCATCGACCCCTGGTCTTGTTGGCTCGCTTGGCATGTGGCTTGAGTGGCTTGGCCCGCTGCGTGGCTAGTCTGGGCACAGTTCATCAGAGCCAGCTGAACAGGGGACTGAGCATCACAGAGCTCGATTGAACGTTGGGAGGGATATTGGATGGATGTTTATGGGTACAACGTAAGTGGAACATCGGGATGGATGTGTTGGTTTGAGTGGGGAGGGCCTCCCAAAGATCAAGAATGAGTGCATTTTACTCAAGCAAATGCGATGCTGTGGAAGTTAAGCGAAAACCTGATATAAGACAATAATGCGAGATGAAAACTTGGATTGAGATGATTGTACTGACAAATGGCAATCGGCCAGTACATTATTGAGTACAAGTTGCGGTTGTCTGAGTTATCTTGTTCCTGAGACAAGACCACACCCTTTCATCACTAGCATCACCATATCTCTAACGCATCCCATCTCAATCGAGGAAAAGTTCCCCAGGGAAAAAAGAAGAAGAACGTGATTCTGCTTGCCGGTTGCTAGGGAATCGAGAGTTGGTTAGTGTAGCGAGTTGACTTGAACTTGTTTTTTTGGGAATTGCCAAGGATGGACTGGCACAGGGGTAATTGGCGAATCGGAGTCAGCCGTGACACCACTGGCCAACAACGATTGACCTCACGGTCGAGGATTGGATACGCGATATCACACGTATTATGGACTACCGGTTGGGTGCGTATGGTTGATGGTTTTTGGGAACGAAAGTCCAGGATGATGAATGGAACAGTGCTACTTGAGCCTGATTGCTTGGTAAAGATTGCGGTTGCCGTGACAGGAACACAACACAGCATGACGTTAGGCAAGTAGGTGCAGTACAGCAACTAGGCAAGCACCCCAGATTGGCAATCGTCATGCCCACCTTCCTTCACGCTCAGAATTTTGGACTGTGGCCGCGATTCCGGCTCGGCATACGAGTTCCTGCCTGCTATAAGGCATCGATACATCAATACTGACTGAGGAAATTCAAGTCATTGGATCCAGAGAAATTCCGTCATAGACCAAAGACAATATCCAGTTTTTTTCTTTCTTCCGTAACGGGCCAACTCCAGCGTTGTCTTTGCCTCAATGGATTGTGTTAGCGGTAGGACCGACTTAAATTGTGAGCGACACGAAGCTTTTGGCTAGCCGGTGTAGCGAGTACTGTACACTTTGGGTTTGTTTAGGTGCACTACTAGCAAATAGGGTAGATCAAACGAGGAGATCGAGTTTCGGGTTAAACAGGTACATGCGAATATTGCTTTGTCGATTGCATTCTAGGAAGTACCTATGCTGAAGCTCTGTGCGCCATAGCCTTAGTCTAAAGTGGGTGCCGATGCGGGTGGTTGGCGATCTGCTAGAGTACCTTGGGTAGCGTGGCAGCCCGCCCAGCTAGGTACGAGCAACCATCCACCACCCACCTTCTTTTTTCTTTCTGCTCCGTTTTGTTGCTTCTCCAACTGCTCCTTGATAATGTATGTAATTTAATGCTGAAATATTTCCGGTGGCATTAAGCATATTGCAATTTCAGACAATACGGATACTTTGTCGGCGGAGTAAAGGGTCCACGTAGGAATCAAGAGTCGTCAAGATGCGACGCTTGCTATCCCTTTAAGTGCCACAGCCCTTAGGAAGGTCACTCGCCCCACCTAGCTTAGTCATAAGGTTAGTACGTGCAGGGTACTGAAAGTTCGTAAGATATCTGCCAAGTCTGTAAGGTAGCTCTTTGTAGCAATCAAAACTGCTGGGACTTTTACCATCATACAAATTAGT
>JAAVUC010001148.1:0-29960 GCA_014898925.1 Fusarium nelsonii
TTATTTATACAAGCTATTATATGTTCCGAAATCCGTATTTATTGTATTTTATTAGCAATTACGGTAATAGATACGTAAATAGGATAGAATTATATCACTTAGATTTATTTCTATTTTAATTAAATCATATATTTGTTACCTATATTAGTATAGCCTTGAGTATTTATAGTAATAGACCTCTCTAGACTATCTTATATACTAGGTACTGCAGTAACTGTGTATAGTACCTATTGTGACTCTAATATATTATTTTACCTTTAATAGGTAAGATCCCTCCTAGCCTTGAAGTATATTCTTGATAATGGCCACATTGCTATCTAATCCAAGTCCCATCAAGCCTTATTCCGATGTTCGTCTATCCCACTTCAGCATAAATATCCTCCTTGGTGAGAAGAAACAATCCCGACACACTGAACAACAGATCGTCGAGCACCTGACGAATTAATTTATACCTCGACAGATCCCGCCTTACCCAATGTCATTTTCTCAAATGAAAGGCGTTTTCTTTAGTTTTGCCATTTCTTGGTTTGTCAATCATGCAGGAGGCCGACCAGCTGAGAGGGAGGGGTAAGTTCAACTCCTTCAACCACCTATGAAGTCACCTCCCCTTACCAGTGACACAAACATCAACTTTCCCCTTGTAACAATTCGCAGACTTCCTCAACAAAACAGTTTGATTTATGCCATACAACATACTGGTCATGAAGATTATGAGCAGCGTCACCCGACGCATCCGCCGCCTTGTCTCCTCAACAGCCTTCCACCGTACACGCTACACGGGCTCTCTCCTCTTCAACCTCGCATCTTTCATACTCCCCGCTCTCTACGGCACGCTCTCCAAACTCTGGGTCGCAAATATTGACTCGTCAATGGTCGTATTGACTGATGCATATACATACATGAACACCGCTTCCGAGGCAGTGAACGAAGGTTTACCAAGAGCCGCTTGGGTCATCATTGGTGATAAAGCCTCAAGGTCGTTGGGAAAGCGTTTACAGTTGACACATACCTTGATTGCATTCCAAGCTACCGTTGGCCTTTTACTAAGTATTGTATTTCTCAGCGCTGCATCTTCTTTCTCTAAGAGCTTTGTTCCAGCTGAAGTGAGAGATGTAAGTTTGACTTATGTACGGATTGCTTCGTTTACCGTCTTTTCTGGGGCACTGGAGACTGCTGTTTCTACATCCACCAGAGCTTTGGACAAACCAGACATTCCCCTGGCCATCAGCACCGTCAAATTCGCTGTCAACATCATCCTTGACTTCCTCCTTATCTCTCGCTTCCACGTCGGTTCCTTCACGCCCACTGTTAACATGCAAGGCACTATACAACTAGTGTGCAATCTTGTCGCCGCTTTCGCTGGCCTCGCGTATTTCATGTGGTCGAATACATGGTCCTTTATCAGATATACACCTCCTGAATATCGTGAGAAGCTACAACCAAGCTTGGATTGTCTCAAAGTTCTTTTACGACCCGGTATAATCTTCTTCGTTGAGTCTGCTATTCGAAATGCACTGTACTTGTGGCTTGTCAGCACCATTGTTGCTCTGGGCGCGGTCTATGCTACAGCTTGGGGTGTCTTTAATACCATCCGCTGGGGTTTGATCATGGTACCCGTCCAAGCACTAGAAGCCACCGCGCTACAATTTATCGGACATAGCTGGGGAGAATGGAGGAGACGCGTGGATATCGGTACTCGGCAGCCCCGAGCTTCACGGGAAGATCTAAGGTGTATCACGCAACCGGCACTGCGGTCGTTAACGCTTGTGATCATCTTTGAAGTCCCTATAGCGATCTTCCTGACCCTCTTTGGTGCCAAGCCCTTCGCACTATACATCAGTGGCTCGGAGGAAGTCGCTGAAGTGACGGCGTATATGTGGCAGAGTCTCGACTGGTGCTACGTCTTTTACGCCATGTCGACGCAGCTTGCCACGATTCTCCTAGCAACACAGCCGAAGTGGTATTTGTACCAAAGTCTGGCGAGTAATCTGCTCTATGTATTGCCCTGGGCTATAGCGTGTCAGGTGGATAACTTGAATGACGATAATGCATGGTGGTATTACAAATTTGTCTTTGGCGGGAGCCTTGTGTTTAGCTTTGGGGCTATTCTCGTTGTTGATTCGCTCTGGGCTTGGAGTTTGTATCATGGAAAGACTCACTTTCAGGGAGTAAGACCGTCAAGTTTGGGACTCTCAGCACAGAATCTGTAATTGCACACGACGTGCAACCACCAGTACCACCAAGGTACAATTGTGTTGCGGACTATTGAGGTCTTGCCAACCAAGTGGTACTTTCGGAGTGCGAGAAGTAATACCAGAGAACAGTCACAGTATAGCAGTTAATCGTGAGTTTTTGGTGTTTTCAACAGGAGTACCTCTAAGCAGTGGTTCAAGGGGCAAGAAAGAAGGGCAAAGGTTTGTCGCTGCTAGTTTGACAAGCCTGGTTGCTGTGGCTGATACGTTGCTGAAAGAGTGTTGTTTTATTCTATCTGTTTTATTCCCGTGTCATTATGTGGCTATTGCCGGTCCAGTTTCAGCTGTCAGCTCACTCTCCGAATTCAGACGATCATAATCTCCGCCCACAGCTGACTGATATCATGGCAATATACCTCCCTGCATACTGTATAGTAATGTAGATTGTTATAATAATTATTGCTGGTAAATAATGTACTTGTTCTTGCATATGTGGTTACATTAAAAAATGGTTGTGTATGTAAGTCAACTAATATCAGCCTCCAATTAAGCTTCTAGCAATGTAGATAATAGTTGTAAATTTTTCAACGTCTGTGCATAATGCAACCAATTTCCCACCTGATCTGATCTTTGATCTTGGCAGGGAAGGGTCCACTTTATGGCCAATTATGTCATGTCGTACAAGACAAAAGAACGAAGCGATGAATTCAAATTGAAATATATCTCCCTCACAGAAATAGTGTTTATTGACTAAACTCACACAACATCATCAATCTTGTTGTGACAACCCTTCTTAACACTATCCGCCCGCCACAGCCGTTGCAAAACTCTCAGGTTCCCTCTGATCTTTCCCCAAGTTGCCTAGCAACTGGGTCCTCTCATCCTTGGCGTGTTCCCACATCCTGGTAGTGATACGAGGGACGCTAGGTTTGCTAATTTTGGTGTTACTTTTACGGGCAATGATAGGCCGTAGAACCCCGGATTAACCCCTTAATGCGCCATCCGAGGCCTTGTGCAGCCCCCGAACCGAAGCCCAGACAAAAACTCGCCTTTAGCCGACGCGTACTGGACCGTTTTTTCTCTTTTACTCTCCTCCTTCATTCCATCGCATCGTCAATTAACACTCACATTCGTTAATACATACGCATCTCGTCTTCACACAATCGCTTTTTAATATCGCATATTTTTATTCATTACCAACAGACCAAAATGTCTACCACCGTCAGCACCGCCTCTGCTGCCAGCAGCAGCACTGCCTGCGCCGCTCAGCTCTACAACCAGCCCAACCAGGAAAACACTTGCGCCATGCCCTACAAGGAGAAGTACATCCCCATGATGGAGAAGTGCTGTGGTGATGCCAAGATTGTCAGCTACTACGACAACTGCGGCATCTACTGTGTCGCTGTCGACCAGACCATCACCGAGCTCAACAAGTGCCTCTTCGACGCCGGCGCCGCCGACACCGACGTCTTCTGCAGTGGAAGCAAGAAGACCACAAAGACAAAGGACGCCGACGTTCCCGCTACTGCTGAGGCCAGCGTTGTCTCCAGCAAGGACGATGATGACAAGGATGGCGATGATAAGGACGACGAGGACAGCTCTTCTGCTACTACCGGTACCGCTACCGGCACTGCTTCTTCCAGCAGCGAGACCTCTTCCGAGACTGGCAACGCCGCTCCCTCTTTCGCGCCCAAGAGCGGCATCAGCACTGTTGGCGTTGCCATCGGTGCTCTGCTCTTCTCCTCATTCGCTGCTGGTGCTTTCCAGCTGTAAGCAGCCCAGCTTATGTCCTTTTTGTGCGCGATTTCCAACATCTTTCACCATTTGTCAATAGTTTGGGGGGTTTTATAATACTTTTTGCATGCGCAGTTGGCGAAAAAGAACTGCATACTTTATAATACGTCAGTCAATCGCGACGGGCAATATTCAATTAATTGACAAACCGTTTTTCGTTACATGGATTGACTGCTCCCTGACCCTGACTACCAAACGTCGCGACCGTGCTTCTTCGGCTGCAAGTAGACATGTTCCACCGTCTCCATACGTGAAGTAAGCGGCGGGTCTGATTGTTTCCTCTTCCAATATGCAATGCACGTCATCGGAGGCCCGCATGGTCAGTGTTCTGGAAGCGAAGATTCATTAACAGCTTTCGAAGCCTCATTCATTCCTTGCATCCGACCACTGTGTTGTGGGGAGGCTCGATACTTGTCAACCTGTCTTATAGTACACGTATTTGCCCAGGCTTTATCGGCGTAATTTTGCCAGCTCTCCTCGTTGCCATTTGATCTTACGCAAGGCAGACATGTTACTTTGATCTGAGATCGACCCGCGTTGAGAGTTGGCATCATCCTCCGATGATCCGTGTCCCATCGGGGTGGAGAGTAGAATCTCTTACAAGCATGACGTATAATTGCTATAATTATTATGATCGATCTATGCTAACTATTTGCACCTTGAGTTAGGATGATTCACCTGCTAATTATTTATTGATAGAAGACTAAATTTAATTTGTAGCACTGATCCTAAATGAATGCTTATATAAAGAGATCGTCACGTGGGATATTTACGAGCTTTCGGTCACGTGACATATAGGATCCGTATCTGACTCCCATATGGTTTCGTGCAGCCACACAGGAGAGATTTCCTCCCTCAAGCTTCGGTAATCATCAAACTCCACTTTGCTTATCCTTCGGGAATTTCACGTAGCACGATTGTACCAACTCTACATTAGCACAACCAATATAATGCCTCCTCTTCGACCCCTTCTACCAGCTTCCGAGACTAACAGACGGGACATGCGGAGGAAACCGCCGGTAAAATTACCCCCGAGAATTCCTGCTGTTTCAGTAGCATGCGAAGCTTGCCGCCAGCGCAAAACCAAGGTAAGCATCAAATCCTCATAGGGAACCCGTGTTTTGAAGCTAACTGGAAATACCTGTAGTGCGATGGGTCACGGCCTACATGCGGCGGCTGCAAGAGAAAAGGTAAAGTCTGTCAATACAAATCGCATCAAGATAGAATTAAGGAGCAAGAATCCACATACGCACAACTATTCGAGCTGCTCCGGGTCATGAACGAGCAAGATGCCGCCGATGTTCTACGTCGTATAAGGGCTGGTGTGAGTGCAGCGGCTATCCTGAGCCAAGTCAAGAACGGGCATCTCCTCACTCAGCTTTCCCTAACAGTAGAGACGCGTCGCCGGTACGAGTTCCCATATATATCAGAGATGCCTATCCACCTCTCAATGGTGGGTAATATGTATCTGAGTTCCTTACTTTGTGATGCTACAATACCACAGCTAGCCACTCGCCATAGGTCTTTGATCGGTGATTCTCAAAACAATACCAACTCTCAACATGGGTCTTCATATAGAGGCCCCCAACACTCTACGACCAATAATGCCGAATATCCTACACCCTACTTGGTGCCGTACCATGCTGCGCAGATGGTTGAGCCAATACTTGACAAACTTGAGGTAAAACCATGGACTGGAATCATCTCTGACAATCGACTGCTGAGAAAGCTTATTTCGTCATATTTCTACTACCCCCATCCTTGTGGTCCTTTTGTACAGAAGGATCTATTCTTGGAGGATATGGCAGCAAGTCGGACTGACTTCTGCTCACCACTGCTAGTCAACGCAATACTGTCAAGCGCTAGCGTGAGTATCCCGCCATTATCTACGACGTCAGCCACAATTAACTTAATCCAGCAAACTTGCCTTCAAATTCCAAATCGGTCTAAGATTTGGCTTCCAGAGTCTCTTACCTATCGCTTCTTGGCAGAAGCAAGACGATTATGGGATTTGAAGTCGTTGAAGGCGAGCTCAATTCCCACCATACAAGCCGCACTGATACTTAGCTATACCACAACGAATAATGGTATGGACGAGGTTGGTCTTATGTATGCAAAACGGGCTTGCGAAATGGGAAAGGAATTGGGCTTGTTCGGACCGGATAGGCATGGGAAGAGAACAAAGTTGGGTAAAGCCCGTGTATTCACTGCATGGGCCATCTTCTCCTGGCAAGCGAATTTCGACTTCGCTTTCTTTCGTTCGCCATCCTTCAAATATCCTCCAGAAATGTCACTACCAGTCGCGATAGTTGAGCCGCTATGGTATGGAGAGGTTTGGGTGCAGTATCCTCATGATCCCACACTACGACAGCTATACATTGGATGCAAATTGCAAGCCGAGGCAGGGCTAAATACAATCAAGAACGATTTGGGTGCTGTACTCTATGGGGGGTCTCCAAGTACCACCATGACTCTTGATGAAATCATTGAATTCAAGCAGAGACTTGATGATTGGAAAATTTCATTGCCGGAGCCTCTCCAGACAAGAAACATTGTCTTCCCACTTCATTTAACCTTACAGTAAGTAAATACCTTTCCAAGATCGCTGAAGCCTGTCAGGAACGCAGTCTGGCTGAACACGAATTGTCTTGTATTGATCAGCATGAGTATTACCTAAGCTGATAATGTTATTAGCGTCATATATCAGCAGTTGATTGTCGATTTTATGCAAGTCATTGTTAACTCTGAATGGGTAAATCACCCAGAAGTTCTAAATCTCTACGCCGGCAAAGCACCTACTTTGGTAATGAAAGAAGCCAAGATAATGCTCGAGACGGTGGTGCGTCTCTACTACGCCAGACACAACTTTGAATTTTATGATCCTTGGATGGCGTTCGCGCTGACGGCTGTTGGCAACATGGTCGTAGCCGATTTAGCAAAAGAACAGAACAACGACCCTCGCATTACGTCTGGCTACCGTTCTAGCCTCATCCTAGCAGCACAAGGCTTGAACAAACAGGGTCTGAACTATCATGTCAGCAGATTACTAACTATTCAACTTCAAAAAGTGATGGAACCTAACGATTTACAATTGGTTCAGACACACGTTACAGCCGAATGTATCGGGAGTGATGAGCAAAATCTAATTGAGGAGCACTCTTACAGTCTCTGGCCTGTTCCTGGAGTGGCTCGTCTCAATCAGGTGCCGGACAAGGCTAGATTGGGGAACTTGATAGCGGGGGTAGACAGCCTCGACATATAGTTCAAGATACTTTTACTTAGGCTGCCAGTGAAGCCTTCACATGCTCATTAGCTTGTTGTCGCACTCCTGCAGCGCTGAGGCTTTCATGGGATGGGCCTTGCCCATGCCTCTTGACGATCTGTCGAAGCAGGCGAGCCACTAAACACCCCAACCGATTTTGATCTTAGTGACCTAGGGAATCGCGCCAGTATCAAATCCAGCGGTCTTAGCAACACGTTGGCAGACTGCTATTAATTGTTTTCCCTCTATGGGAGATTCGTTACGGAGTCTGATAAATACTCAATATCACAATCCTTGTTTATGATTTCGGTGCTGTGTTGAAGATTGATTTGGGGCTTTTTGATAGTCCCCGACAAAATATTGTTTCCTGCTTTCGAGGCATATATGTCTTAAGCGGCTGGTGCGATAGTTATCTTGGGCTCTGTTGAGCTCGTGGTTATTAATGGGTTGTCCAGCAATGATTAGTGCGCATGTCTTTATGAAGGAGTCTGCGAGTATCTTGGCAGTGTGGGCTTGGGTGGGCGAGGTGAACTGGTTGGCGATTTTGTCAAAGGCTTCGCTGAAGGTTTGGACGGCTTCGAGTCTGGCCTGATACTTTTCCGCTTGGTCCTTAGCGACTCCAAATAGCGTGTCAGTTGTGTTGATCGGCGCCTGGATGGAGGAATTGAGTCCTAGGGAGCCGGTTGATGCGATGAACTCGCTGCTCTGGGGACTGTTGTCTTGAACGTTTCTTTCTTGCCTGTGCAGGCTGTGGTGTTTTGTGCTCTGTTAGCGATTTGGTGTATTGTGGTACAACTCCTCAATAGCAATTGCCAAGGATTATTGACGTAAGAGGGAAGTGTTGTTATTAACGTGACGAGATTCTGTAAACTACTGCAGGGTAGGAGATAACATGTTCAGTTGTCTCACCAATCGCGTTTACAAATACATCCACGAAAAGGCAGAAAAGAAATATTAAGATGCTAAAAGGATGCCCCACGCCTCGGCTAAGAGTCGAATGGAGCAAAAGACGACACTGGAGTTGTGCGTAGTGAGAGTCAACTTCGTAACGCTATGAATGGATAACAAGCCTCCTGCAGCTGTGGAAAGCATTTATCAACATTGACTGCTTGATAAACTAGGCTCGCAATATCTCTTGAAAAAAAGCGTGGTTCCTACTATATATGAATTTGCTGCATTGACAAGCTTAACTACAGTCACTCCAACTCATAAGTAATCATTTAGCAAACGCTAAGTTCTATATTGTGCAACTTGCTACAGACTTGGTGTATTAAGGGAGCCGAATGTTGTGACTTGGTCTGTCTACTGTGAGTTTAATAAAAACAGTTCTTTTATCTTGTTAGCTTTGCGTGAGGTTTCGAGATTATCTAGAGATTGACGCGAGACGACGCATAACTGCTACCAAGTTTGGAACCATAATTGCCAAAGTCACAGTTGCAATGCATATTTAGCAGAGTCAGCTCACAAACGTATACTAATATCGATTCTTCATACCGGGTGGCTTTGGACTTGGGCAGCAACAGCAGAGCCTAGCTATAGCCACACGAATTGATAAAGCAGATGGCGATGGCCGTGCTTCACGAAGAATTTTGCGACACGCATCTCTCAGTCTTTCAAACTTGGTATCAACCAACTCCAGCTCTCCAAAGGGAACACAATCACTGACTCTCATAAAGTCCATAACCGGATATGCCAACATATTCCTCGCGAAGATATCCTCCATCTCGTTCCGAAAGAAAAGACGCGTTAGATATAAACAAGAAATATTATCTCGACTCAAGAGCATTTCGATAATTCTTGGATAAGTATACATGTCAAAGGAATACTCATGCCCATCTAAGCCAACCGCAAGCTGGGAGAACTCAACCCAAGGAGCATGCCAGTCCTCTCGACCGGCCGGGTCAACGTACAGGATATCATGCCTTTTATCAAAGTACCCCACTGGTGCAGCTTTGGCATCGCATCGACACCGTCGAAACTGGGTAAGTTTTGAACAAGCTGCTGCGCGTGATTCACGGCAGATGCGTAGTGCTACCGGAAGCGGGGGTGAGAGGATGTGTGTTGCTTTCGTTTGGGATACAAAACATGATCTGACGATTGTCTTGTGGATCTGAGATCCAGGGAGAGAGAGGGTCCAGACGAGGCGACGAAGCTCAGGGGGGAGTTTCAAGAAAGGAAAAGGTTGAGTTTGGTTTGTTGTTGCTGGGGGCAGAGGGATTGGCAACATATTATTTTATCAAATCGGGTAGTAGAGAGAAAAGAGGAGGAAGTTGGATGGAGGCAGAAGTGGGATAACGTTATCTGTTGTGTTGATAAGAGTTTATGAGACTTGGCCCCTGTCTTGTTGCCTAAAGGTTCTCAATCCGATTGGCGCGTCGGTCACTTGAGCTGCCTACAGTCTCCAGATAAATTTCAACATCTGACTGACATACAGACTTTATTACCGTCCAAGATAGAGAAAGGAAAGGAGGTGTAAGGGAGGTGTCGTAAATTCGGGCGGAATATGTCACGTGCTGGTTGTTCAGGACCGAGTGAACTATTGGCCGAGTCAAGAGGGAGATTTTACAGTAGCAATTTGTCACCGACTGCTGGAAAAGCTCCAAGATGGAGGGAAATGTTTGTCCAGTCTGAATACATCATTGAGTAAGATAGTAGTGCGTAGTACACAGTGCTCTTATAATCTTGAGATAGCTCGTTCTGGAATCATTATATTCAAACACTAATGAATCTCAGCCTATGCGAGTTGCTCCACTTCCTAGTCCTAAGTATCCTGAATATCTCGAGAATGTTTAGAAACAGCCCACTTCAGCGTAGAAAATTGAGATCGTTCTAGATCAGGCCGGTGTCCCTGATTGATCTTCCCCTCTGCAAAGGCGCGCTTCAAATCCTGTACCTTTTGCAAGGCACTACCTATGTGGTGGCTCTGGATAGACTGCCAAATCGGAGGCCCTGTTAGCGCCACGGCTCCAGCGATTGCCCCTACTGCTGACAGACCAGCAGCAGCCTTCAATGGGATGGTTACTGCAGAGATGGAGAATACACAGGTGCTGTTACAGTGTCAGATAGGTTACCTAATTTCCAAGGATCAGACTTACCAAAGAGCTGCGGCAGGAGACCAGCCCTGCGACTGAAGCTTTGGGCTCTCCCGTGTGCGGTAAAGAATACTCTCCATGACGGTCAGGTCGCGGATTGCGGTGTCAGTTGATATTTTTAGGCGGGTCATGTCTCTCTCGGTTTGTGTTTGAGATGGGTTTGACGACACTGCTTGGTAGGAGTTTGTCAGCAAGTTTCTCTGCCTGATGAGGGTAACTTTGAGGAGATTGGACCTTGTACAGAGGGCGTGTCGAAATCGACACAGGTTTGGCTGATTCGATCCAGGCTCTCGAGATATTGGTTCAGGTAGTACTCTGCGGAGCTTCGACGACGTTCAAGCTCTTTCCACGCATCGGGGCCAAAAGAAGAGTCTTCATCAACAATCAAGACCGGACTCTCAGTTGAACCTAATCCATCGCAGTTGATGACACCTTGTCGAGAATGGAGAAGAGCTGAGCCTTCATGATCCCCAGATTCGAGCCGTCGACCTTGTTCCATTCTTCTGGCTTGATCGAGAACTACTACTGAGAAACAGGAAGCAAGAGAAGTTAAGAAGCACAAGAGCCTAAAGATTCTGAGCTCTGTTGAACAAGAGTGGGAGCGGCTCCTTCTTTTACCGAGCCTCGTCAAGCTCTCAGTCAGGTTTTCAGGGCTGTTTAGCGCCCGAATGATGAGTGGCTTGTCTCAGGTGATGGGTGCTGTCAGCCACTGTCACATCCAATTCCTTCATATATCAGATGGGTGGTGTGTCAGCCGCTTTTGGCCTAAGGCCACAAGGCAAGAAAATTCCTGCAGGCCCTCGACCAACGGACGATTAAGTAACTACTCTAACGCGTATGTCCTAAGAACGTAAAAACACAAGATGAATTAATGATACTAACATAGTTCTACTTCAAAGATGCCTAGCCTACTACTAGCCAGGCTTTAAAACTTTACTAAGGATGTATACAAAGGGTTTATGTTAATATATCTTAAAGTTATTGTCTCATATGGCTGCTCCTGATATGTCTATAGCTGAGTAAATTCCACTTGTGAAAACGCTCGCATAACCAGAGTCATGGCGCCTGTAGGAGCCCTTGACCCATTACCACCTTTTGAGTTAGTAGATAGTCATTGGTTAGTCCGCTTGGGCTTGCATCTCACAGAAGCCAAGTCACTGCAGCTTTCAGCTTGCACTTTCAAGGTTGACCGCTTGGCGGCCCCCCTTCGGCCCCTGAGACGGCGCTTAAAATGATGCTGCTCTCCTAGACGTCTATAAAGTCGCACTCCTCTCTGATCATAGTTGCATAAATCATTCTGAGCCTCGTTATCCACCATTATGATCCAGACAATCGATTATGTCGAAACGCTGCCACAGGTTGTCCGGCTACAAGTATGGCATCTAGACAGTCAAGGACCAAGGAGAGCCGTGAACAAACAATTATCGGAGTACCTCACCAATACAAGCCTGTTCCAAGATTGGATTGTCACGCCAGCTCCAGCTCGGAGTACCCGAGATCACTACGTCCCCATTGAAGTGAGTAGCCCTGTCTTCCTTGGAACGATTGGAAAGCCATTCCCTTTTCATGGTCGGTACTATGGCTGTATAAGCTAATCCCCTCCACTAATGAAGGTAGACCTAGCTTTCCGCGACACCTCTAATCCTGACCAAGAAAGCAGTGATGTGAGTCTCCGCTGCCTCTTCAACAACACTCTTGCATCCGAGATACAAACCTTCTTCAACCAACGGACGACCGAGCCCCTGCAGATGAATGTCTTCCCAGTTGGTGACAAGCTCACCGACGATGTCAAGTCGGCGTTCACCCATTTCCACCTTTTCTTCTCTTTGGAACTGGATGTCAAGATATCTGTTGAAAATGCTATGAGTGTCAACCGCGACATCTTGACCGAAACGTGGGTTTTATCTTGACTGTGGGTCCAAGGCTGACTTTATCTAGGCTTCGTGTTGCTGGATGCGCGTTGGATGCATGTGAGAAGCTGGAAAAGACTGACTTATCACGGATCAGTATGCAAGTTCTGCAAGGTGAATTGAAATTAGGTCAGGCTTGGCGTTGCCTCAAGAAGGAGATGTCCAACACTGAGTTGGGTCGCCAGGTAGGCAGGTGTCTCATTCAACTGTGAGTCTGCCTAGTCATAACACTAAAGCATAACCAGATCGCGAAGCAGTATGGCAACGACGAGGATAGCACCGATGAAGATATAGCGAAAATTAAATCGTGCTGGCAAGAAAGTGTAACATCTCTAGAGCTATTTCAGTCTCTCGCAACACAAATTAAGCTCTGCGTTACCAATCTCACAGGAAATCAACGAGCAAGTAAGTCAACTTAATGCCAATGTGTTTGAACATCCAACTAATCTTACAACATCAGCTATTAGCAAGGAAGAAGTTCATCTCACTCTAATTCAAGCGAATTTGGCAACGATTGCCTTCTCAGACTATCAGAAACACATGTTGACGGTGGTTGAGACGCTACAGAAAAGATACGAGAAAGACGCCAACAGCTCAAAACTCCTTATCGGCCTCGCAGTTGCAGTTGTTCTTGCAGCGGGAGCTGTAATGACTGGAGGTTTGGGTGTCGTCCCAATTGCCAGTGGCGTCGTAGGCTTGGGTCTCGGTGTTGACCAGGGCGACAAGTTAAGGAAAGCTAACCAGAAAGGACAAGCCGTCAGCCAGCGTAAGACTTTCTCTCCTAGCAGCAATGGCAAGGATTTACTAACCTCCGACAGTTGACGAAAGTATTGACAACCTTGCAGATGCTCTTAAGGACGCCAAAATCGGACTTGCTTCAATCTATTGCTCCGAGGTCCTTCAAATGCCGTTCCAGTCTATGGGAACTCGCGAGAGAATAGAGATTCTGAAGAAGTTGGGGATTGATATGAAAGAGCTAGAGGTTGAAAGCATCTATAATCAAGAGCTCCTCGATCTACGAATGGGAAGATTTAACGACGCTTACGAGAAATTCCACAATGAGCGCGAAGCAGTCAAAAAGGATGCTAATGTGAAGGAATTGGCAGAGATTAAGACTAAGTGATGCCAATTGAGGCTATTCGGAACCGCTGAAAGGTTTGGCAAATGGTGGTTTTTGTCAAGTTGGTTGTTCTTGTTCGAGATGTGGGTTAACTTCAACTCAGCTGTATTTTGTCAGAAGGTGGGATTACGCCGATTAGTCCGCTTAGTCAACCGTCAGCCAAGCTACCTTATAATATAAGGCGACCGGCACCCCTTTGGGGGCCAGGGCTCTCTCAGGGTCAGCTCAGGTTAAAGCAGCGACTACTCAGGTTAGCGAGTGAGAAAGGAAATAGCACAAGCCCATATTCACATTCTGTATGAAACTGTTCCTGGTCGCATCAAAATTTAGGACCGGGTTGATAATAACGGCACGGGATGTTTCGATATCAGCCACGGTATATTGCCACGTACCAGTGACAGATTCATAAAGATAATGGATGGCGGGACTCTCCATGTTAATACCAACGATCAAACCCAGACTGTTTTACAGGAATGGAGAATGTATGTCCTGAGCGTTGATTGTTACCTCACGGATCTTTGTGAGTTTTGATAGACGATGTTGATGAATTACCTTGTCACGTCGGCAGGATGTTGGGGTAGGTTATGCGTCTTATACTTATACGAGCTCGAGACATAGCCCTCTTAATTGAAAGGTTATAGTGAACGGCTTGCCTAAGCTAACCATTTAGAGACTCGTGGGTTAGTTTCGTTAATCAAAAGTAGATGACTCAACATGTGCGCAGTATTGGTTCGGCGTTTCAGTACCAACAATAAGCACGTAAATACGTATATTGAATATGACTTGTAGTGCGTAATGGTTTCTTCTGACACACCTTGAGCAGATAAGTGGTGCAAAAGATTCAATACTTAGATAAGTGACGCGTTTAATGTTCAGGTATGGCTCGTGGAAGGATGTCAAGCCTTTCAAGATTAAGATCAGCTTTCCTGATCCGTGGCTCTCTGATGACGTCGTTTCCGCCTACGAAAAACTCAATGTGCAATTGAATTATACACAATACACAGCGCCAGTATCAAGAACCCAGCACGTCGATTTCGTGAACGGTTGTTTAGCTTTAATAACTTTGCATCGACAACAAGATCAACCCATGCTGCTGTTGCCATAGCTGTTGTAATTTCCTGGATTCGAAAAGGTCGCATAGACGCTACTTGAGCCCCTGATGCAAAGGCAAGCAACGCCAGCGAGCCCATTGATGAAGGACTGTTACCGGATGGAGAGTACATAGAGTGGATAATAGCAGCCACGAACGTAAGAAGTGTTTGTATAAGATGGCTGATTATCAACCACATACGACCGCGCGGCCCTACAAAATTGGCTAATTGTCCTGTCAAAATCGCCCCAGCTAGAAACATCCCTAGACTTAAGGCGACATTGGACATGTTGAAGACCGAATTGTCATGCCCTGCAAGGCCCACAGCCAGCACGACAGAATTACCGGTCTGGTTGGAAGCAAAGCATTTGAAATCCGGATAGCTCACGGCATCTTGGATCCCCGTGCTGAAGGTAAGAAGCAGAAGTTGAACCTCAAGGAGGAAGTCAACGTTTAGACTGACAGAAAGGTAATGGCGGATTCTGCTTGTTGGCAGTTTATGAGGCAGAGATGGGAAGTGATCTTGTATGATTTGCATAGTTTGATACAAGTGAGTTATGTGTGGTGGTAAATACAAGTAACCAGCGGTTCTCCATTGACATCTATCAGCGCTTCAACGCATAATCATTATTCTCTTATAGAAATGCAAGATACAATAGCGTAAGGGACGAACTCCAGTATTTGGTTCATGAGCCTCCACCATTTAGCGCAACCCTTAATTACAGCTTACAAACCTCAAAACGTTCTTGATAGCGCGGACGCTGGCATACGAACGTCGGTCGGGCGGGGACTAGAGTCGGAGACTAGAATTAGAAATCCGATTCGGGGACTTGATTAATTCACTTGACGCCCTAGGCTCAAAACGACATGGATTGTCAGTACACCCGCATGTAGTTATTATATGAAAACAGAATCTGATGCATGCTAAGTCGAGCAGAAGTAACGGCAGATTTTACAATTAAGCCGCTTGTATTATTCCACTTACGTCATGGACCGATCCAATAAAGCAGCACGACAGGCGCATGCGCTGTCTATTTAAGGGACCAATCCCTTCTGTACATACAGTTTGCAACTGCACAACTGATCCTCATTATCGTCAAACATTACCCCACGAACAGAAATTTCCGTCAGCATGTGCAAGAAGGCTACTTGCAATTCTTGCAGTAAGTCTTGTGAACTTGAATGATAACTTACGACTGATTTTGGCTATAGAAAACGCAACGTGGTGGGGTTGTGGTAACCATATTCCCAAGGTCATGTCTGAAATACCTGAAAAAGACTGGTGTACCTGTGAGCCAAAGGTAGAGAGGGATGGGGGAAAGTATCCTCCTAAGGGTGAACAGCCCGATGCTTAGGTTCCACCACCCTATCGCGGATCATCAAACTCTCGAATAAGTATGTTAGCAAGATGATAGTCTTTGAACATTCTATAAAACCCGACTTGCCAATTGCATTGACAACTCCGTGCTTCCGAGATGCAAGAAGGCTCAGATTTATCCAGCGAACAAGCTCACTAATTCCTTCAGCAACGAGGTTTCCATTGAATTCTAACGGCGGCGTAAACATTGAGACGGAGGCCCGGCGCTGGAAAGCAATAACGACACTCGTTGATCTGAAGGAGTGGAGCAGAGAGCAAGATAGGAATATGGGGACCGGCCGAAGACATGATTGTGATAAGAGCTTGCTATAACACTACTCGAGTTGTCCGCACACGAACAAGTAACCCCAAAGAACCAGACTTCTGGAACTCCAAAGTCAGGCCAGGTGGGAACTCCTTAGTCTTAAACTTATTTTTTAAGACGCTTTGATAAGGCCACCAGTGGTCTATCATTCAAATTGGAATCTCTGGAGTTCAAAAATCCTCACCGGGATTATTCCCGATGGTAATTGTATCGCCCGTCTTGACCACCATTATTGTTCGACGCAACGTAAAATAATTTTTTCTGGTTAATCAAAGTGATTGGATATATTGATATCTCAAATACTACGATGGTAAAAGCCATGATTAATCGTATTAGGGCTAACTTCAGGGGCATGCTGTATCTAGCCCCCTTTTAGAACAAGGTACTTTACAGTGTACCGTACAACAGCTCGGCAGATTGTCATCAGTGAAAGCTCGTTAAGAAAGGGTATAAGACTAGCCTAGGTACCTATGCAAGGATAACGGAATTCACGCCGTGGATCTATTAGGGATAACCACTTAGCACTGCTTAAATAAGCCTAGCGTTACTTACCGGCTTGAAACTATCTAGTATACGTGTCTCCCAGTGGATATACATGCGAGCGTGGCTGCAAACTAATTCACTTAGGAAATGCTTAATTTGAGAGCGAGATAGGGCTAACCCTACCTTAGACTAGCATTCTGCCAGATATTGAGGTACTTACAGGTCCTGACTCAATTCGTATCAAGCAACTTATGGTACTCCCCCCATGTATGTCAGGGTTCCAGACCAAGTCTAGACTAAGCGATGAAACGCGGCGTTAGCGGGCTCAGAGCCATCTTCCAAACTTAAACGAATAGCATCACGAACCAGTCATTCGGAAATGTGGAAGGGGCCCAAGTTACCGCACTAAGATGTACAGTACGGCACTCTAAGTGCCATCAACGCCACAGTGGGGCTGTATCACCCCGTAGGTATCTGTTTAACAGCAGTAAAAACTATACTGACCAACGGATTAGACCCTGAAGTGAAACAATGGCTTGAGAGATTTTCTGAAAAGAGGAAAGGAAGAATAAGTATCTGCTTATCAGGTATCCAAGATCTTCTATGTATGCGATTCAATTGCAATATTGATTCTTAACAGTAGGACGTAATGTCTTGCAGCTATTAACGATATCATTCATCTGGCCCCTGCGTTCAGTACGTTCAAGCACGCTTCGTAATCTAGCTTCAAGTCTAGCTCGCAATAGTCTCGGCGAGCTGGAGATACTAAGCTCAGCCTGCGTCAATAGCAGACTCTTATGGCATTAGTGGTTACAAATCAACGCTAAGGGACGTGCAAGCTGCAGGGGTCTGTTGATCCAGCATCACGATCTCAACTAGCTGGTGACATTCTGGAAGCTAGTTGGAATACAGGCCTCAAGGATGACTAAAGGCACTTGGGTATATGAAATGCAATTGGCTAGTCCCAACTGAAAGGCTCCAATCACATCTCAATAGCCCCGTTGCCAAATTAACATCAAGCGGATATAAAGTTGAGTGGCGAAGTGTGCCCTTTATTACCCTTGCGACCTGTAGCTAATAAGACCATGTGTGGGCACAGCAGTAAACTAGAAGTAGCCCAAATCAGACAGACGTGGCTTTAATCTCTAATTTAAGTATCGCTCGCTTGCTTCATATTATTCGTGGCATGAAACCAGTTCTCCATAATAGTCATACTGCCCCTTCTTGAAAACGCCACAGTAGCGATAACGGGCGTGGACTGACTCGAGAAGATGCAGTTCACTTAACTCGAATCGAGCTTAGATGGACTGTTTGCTTTCAACTTGGACTAGACAAATGTCTCTAAATAAATGTGCCTGGAACTTTTGTAAAGCGATCCGCGTCCTTTGGCATTTTGCTTCTTTCGTTCAAGAACTTTTGCTCTGAGACAAGTAGCATTATGGCCCAAGCTTTCCCTATCCATCTGCCGCGGCAGAGAGAGTTGATCGCTACCTGGGTGATACTGCCTATGTTGTCAACGATTACAGTCGGACTCAGGTTTTACGCGAAGACGAAGACCAGAGCCGCTTATGGCTGGACTGACTGGATGATCCTAGCATCTCTTGTAGGCTACATGGTCTTATGAAGCTCTGTTTATCACACATTTGTTCTAATGCGCTTTACAGTTCTTCACGGACATCTTCTTTGTTCTTCTCCTTCTGAGTAAGTCTTCTGTTCTGTGCACAAGGTATGATGGACGTCTGCCAAGGCTCGACTGCTAACACGTGTGTCCACAAATCAGTGCTCATATACGGAGGCATTGGTATCCCTGGCTACCCATATACCAGTACTACGGAGCCAACTGACGTTTCGTTGATCCATGATCAGGTATGGCCCGATTGATGACGCCTTTAGTATATCCTTAGCTGACATTATCTGGACTTCCTAGATCGGCTTCGCCAATAATGTCATCCTTGTGCTCGCAGTTTACTCGTGCAAAGCATCGATCCTATTCCTTTACCATCGCGTCTTCACGGGCCACAACGGCCCAATGAATATCATAATATACGCGGCATCGGGCATAACCTTGATATGCTTCTTGGGAAGTTTCATCGGTTACCTCGCAGCCGTCCAGCCGATCGAGAAGTGGTGGGCTTGGGGCGATGCAACGGCGGAACAGTTCCTAGCCATGCAAAACATCAATATCGCCTATGACAGCCTGACAGTCTTCACAGACTTCTTGGTCTTTGCACTCCCACTCAAGTCAATCTGGGGGCTGAACATGAATCGCGGGAAAAAGATCGGTATTGTTGTATCATTTAGTTTCGGCTTTATGTAAGTTGCTTTCATGCCTTGAACAATCAGGCAAGCCTAACAGTTGGCCCACGAACTATCATTAACATCATATGACCAGCACGTGTTTTATATGCCTTGCCAGGGTCGTCTTCACACACGGGTATCAATGGAAGAACCTCTACGACGAAGGAACAGTATGGTCCCTTGCAGGCGTCGAGCCAGTGGCAGGGATTATCTCCGCATGTCTTCCCGGGTTGCGACCACTGTTACCCAAGACCTTCAAGATGACATCTTACGGCACTCCAGCGAACCCCAGTAGATTCAGGACTACTGGCACTACGACAACAGACAATGTAAAAAAGAGTACTAATAGGGATCCTAACCCATTTTCAATCCTGAATGACGATAGCTCGGTAACAGAATTCAGACACACCGTCAGAGAGGTTCCATCGAGATCGGAGATAAGCGATGAGTACATTGAGCTCGAAGAGCGGCGACCCAAGGCTTTCGATGCCTAGCGAGAGATCGTTAAGAAATAGAACAGGACATCACAATATGTCGCGACTCAGGGTAACTGTACTAGCAGTGAGTACGCAACCCTAGTAAAGCACATTGGAGTTAGGGGCTGGTATCTTGATAGGATTTCTTCCGATACCTTGTATTATAGTAGAGAACACATTTCTCACATCTGCTGCTGGCTATTTGTAGGGGACTAGAGATTGGAATAAAAATTCAATTACCACATATACTTTCCTTAGTAAGTGTTAGCCAAGTTAACTAGTACACCAGGTGTTAAGGTCTTGACCAGTAGTTTTGGCGACATAAATCTATCCACTAGTACACCAAGAACCCTTTCATGTTTGACTATCTGATACCAGAGATAGCATAGATTTTTTTTTTTTGTTCTCGGTTGGAGTAATGTTGGTAGATCAAGGGGCTCAGAGAGGAGGATAGCCAATCCATATTCAATTACACTACCGGACGCAGGACGTTTCTTGAGTTCAAGGTTAGCATCGTACCCGATCCGGATCATCTCTTCATGAGACGCTCATCGTCTGTGTCGTGGAAGCGTGCCATTTGCAGGATAGGTACCATGCCGAATTTCTTGGTACGACCTCTAGGGACTCATCTTTCTTCGAAACAGGTTGACTTCTTTTGTGCAGATTGTGTGCCCATGTCAGGCTCAACACCGCTCGGTCTTACGCGTCCGATATGGTGCTTCGCTATTTATCTTTAGGCCTCCTTAGACTCTATCTTTAAGTTGTTGTTTAACGTAAGTTTCTCTTTCATCCCTATTACAGCCGCAGAAGCTTTTAAAACGGCTTCAGCGGCTACCTACTAATGTCATAAACAAGAGGTCTCAAGATAAAGAGACCGTCTTGGCTTAAATACATTTAAGGGTGGGTAATATTAGCTTTCTTTTAGGCACGTCTAAAAGTTATTGTAAACTTTGAGTCCCAGTTTTTGTTTCAAACTAGAAATCTATCTAGAAAATTAGCTCTTTTAGTAACGATATCGGAAATAGCATACGGCTGAGGCTTCTACAGGACCATGATATAAGGTTCTGAGTGTTCTTGGACAATACCAAAGTGAGAAGCGTCATTGCCATAGATCCATATCAAAAACATCATGTTCTTGGCAAATGCAAAAACTGACACAAGGAATATTCACGGTGCCTTTGATTCCATGATCAGCGAGTCGATGCTGCGAAACCAATTTGTCTTCGACATCTACAAAAGGCGCGACGTGATAGATGTGTCCTTTGGCAAGTGCGAGAACTCTCAGCTCGGCACACCGGAATATTAGTGGAGGCTTGCTAGGTAAGAATATGAGACTAGGATGTTATAAGTATTACTGTATTTAGCGTTCGCTTTCTTGAATATAGTAAACTATTTTCGGTAGAAAGCTTGTGACTACTCACAGATAGATGTTATCGTTAAGTACAAACATTCTTTAAAAGCAGATTTGATGTTCTAAGTTGGAGTTAGGCTGTGGATAGTCTGGGAACCCCTCTCTCCGGGGGAGCATCTAGCAGCTGAAACCCACAAGGAGCACATGTGAACAAAAGTCTCTAAAAGGAAGGTCTTGACTGCATGGGACAAGTTCTCCAGGTGTCGTAGCATTAACTCCTAAATGGACATGGTCTAGAAAACATACTTAAACTCCAAGCTTTGGTCACCTTCCTTACCATTGGTCACCTCACCCATAGCCAGCAACTTGCTCTTTTGTCTCATTCGATATTTAAGGAGAGAATAGATAAGCCCGATGCACACCAGTGCAATAACCTCTCCTCCGAGCGAGATTGCATTTCCAGTTACATAGCGAGGAGCGTCTCCGATAGGGTAAATCTGGGAAGCAGCCATACCAGACGCGTTGCCAATCGATATAATGGTGGCGATAGCAACAGAACGCTTGTAGTCTGGTTGGACGTTGTTCGATATCCACCTGTGCCCCGTTAGTAAAGTGATATGCTTCTGAGGGGTGGTCAGACGACTTACGTTACTACAACGGTATTGAAAGAGTAAACACCACTTCCGACTAGAAACATGGCGAAGAAACCGGCCCCTTTATGATCTGTGCCGACAACAATAGCATAGCCTGCAACAACGAGGAGCGGAGAGTGGATGAGGCACACAGCTCGACGATTGAGTCGGTCCGAGATATACGTGGTAGCACCAGTAAAGATTGATGCCAGCACGTAGACGGGAATGCTAAGATAATTGGCTTGCAGGGAAGTATAACTGACACACCTATTAGTTGATACTAGATAAGGGTAGACACGTACTTACTTGAGACCCTTAAGCAGAGTGGGCAAGAATGTGCCAAAGCCGAAAAGTGCGATTGAAGAGCAGAACAAGGCGATGGACGCGAGCCAGATAAGAGGATCTGTGACAGCCATACCGACTTGTTTCCAAGAGAACTTGACTGTTTCCTTGAAAGGGTTGTTGCGCTCTTTGATAAGTTTCATTGTCGACTTTTCCTCGGCATTAAGAAACCACGCTGCTTCCGGGGAACTGGGAAGACTCAACCAGCACACCGCACCAATAACAAGCGATATAGCACCCTCAATGATAAACAGCCATCGCCACGCCGACAGCCCATGTTTTGCACCCATGCTTTGAATGCCATAGGCGATCAGTCCGCCCAGCGCTCCAGAAAGTGCAATGGACACATACAGGACAGCCATGCGCTTACCCTGAGAAGCAGGAGGGTAGATCTGCGAGATGACAAACATGAGAGAAGGGAAAAGGCCGGCTTCGAAGAAACCCAAGAGAACTCTACAAGCAATGACCTGGCCGTAGCTGTGCACGAAGCCTGTACCCAAAGTGATAAAACTCCAGCTGATGATGGCGATAGCAAGGACGCGACCGGGGCCGAATTTCTTGACAGCGAGAACCCATGGTGTTTCGAATATGACGTAGGAGATGTAGAAGTACATTGATACATCGTTGAATTGAGTTCCTCTCATGCCTGTGTCTTCTTCAAAGCCAAATACACGGGCGTTGCCTAAGATAAATTACGACGTTAGTAGTAATTAGCGGAATGAGAGCCATGGCTGGTTACTTACCAATGTTTGTCCGGTCGAGGTAGGCAAAGAGAACAAGAAGTGCCATCTGTGGCATGACGAACTTGTCGAATTTGGAGAGGACTTTACGTTCGGCATCGCTGCTGGTTTCACTTATTTCACCGGCATGTTGATCGAGTGGCAGGTCGAGCTCTTGTCTTTTCTCTGAAGCCTCCATGGTTGCGAGACCTGGCGTAATTCATTCGATAGTGGTGGAACGTGGCAGTGGGTACTGTATTGATGTTTCCTTGAGGATTTGTAGACGGTTTTAAAGTCTAGAGATGAGATATCAATCAGACCAGAACCGCCAGTGAATGGTTCGCTGGACAGAGTGGATCATCCTTATCCTTATCCTTATCCACCCCCGCATTTGATTACACATTGCTTGCTCTACACGACCAGTAAACCGACGGCGGAGAAACGCGAACCCCGCAAGTTGTGTTTTCGGCCGATACAGTAGATAAGAGTGCTCGCTTAGTGTTTCCATATTGAGTCGACACCAAGCATGTGTATGTACCGCAACACAAGAACTGATGTCATCTTTGGGCTCAAGTAGCAAGATTCATGATTGATGCATCTCGGATCCAAAAATGTTACCCGTTATTCATGATTCATATCTGCCACCAGTCCCAAAACAATTTAATGTCCGCCGACGGCCGTCGGGCGATAGTGTTCTACCATTCAAGCACATCCCAGCCAATCACTTCACATACCGACATCAGCGTAATGGGGTCTTGGCTAGGATGCTCGGCCAATGGACTTACATCGCTGGGAGTACTCGGCTGGTAGTGCAACCTGGCCCGATAAGAAGAGTACCAGGCAGTTAGCGGTAGTACATCATTGAACGTACAATTTCAAGACCTTGAAAAGTACCTTACCACAATGGGCATGCAAGAAGGTAGCAGATCACCACCGTCGGGGACCATGCGTTCCATTAAAACAATAGACTGAGAGCTCGTTCAGACGTTAAACTATTTTTCAACTTGACACGTCTCTGACAAAATCGCTATTGTTGACTCCTGAATATCATTCGTCGCTTCAGATTACAACCTCCCAGAACAAACAGTCGCTATGGGCTCTCTCAGTTTACCACCTTTCAAAATCAGCGAGACAAGTCTCGCAAATACCTTACATAAGAGCTGCCAGTTCGGTGCCGCGCATCCATGGGGGAAGTACGTCAACGAAACTTCAATCCAGCCATACCAAGCTGACATATGTCTTCAAGATCTTCCACGGAAACGGGCATGGCTCGTCTTAGTCTTGACGACTCTGACAAACAAGTTCGAGACTGGTTTATGGAACATGCCAAATCCCTTGGTTGCAAAACATTTGTTGATCAGATGGGAAATTTATTCGCTATACGGCCCGGAAAGAACAACAACATGCCCCCCATCATGATGGGCTCACATCTTGATACTCAACCCACTGGTGGGCGCTACGACGGTATTCTTGGAGTCATCTCGGGCCTTGAAGTTCTTAGAACATTGAATGACCGTGATGTCGAGACTGAAGGCCCGGTTGGAGTGGTTAACTGGACAAAGTATTTATCCCAGCCTGATTCTTCTTATTGAATGGCTTGCTGACTGCTTCCAGTGAGGAGGGCGCTCGTTTCCCCAAGATGGCTGTTTCCTCGGGGGTGTGGGCCGATGTTATCCCTCTTCAAACAGCATGGGATCTCAAAGAGGTCCTTGCATCCAACCCAAAGTCTATGAAAGAAGAGCTTGACCGCATAGGGTATACGGGTGATGCCCCAGCTTCGTACCGCTCGAATCCCTTTGCCGCGCATTTTGAGTTGCACATCGAGCAGGGCCCTATCCTCGAAGACGAAGGACTCAAGATTGGAGTTGTAGAAGGTAAGATATTACTAATATGCCTTTAATCGAATTGAGCCTGACAGTCTTACTCTCAGGGGTCCAAGCATTCAAATGGTTCAATATCACCGTCAAAGGTCGAGACAGCCACGCCGGCACCACACCTCTCTACGCGCGCAAAGATCCAGTACTCTGCGCTACCAAGATGATCGTCGCCGCCAACACTATCGCCAAACGTTTCGATGGCCTTACGACTACAGGCATATTCACGACAGAACCTGGCACCGTCAACACAATGGCGCACACGGTGAAGTTCACCCTCGATGTGCGCCACGTGCAAGACGAAACGCTTGCAAAAATGGTAGAAGAGTGCGAGGCCGAATTCTTGCGCATCTCGCGCGATGATAGCGAGAAAGGATGTGAAGTCGAGTGGGAACTGCTCGTCGATAGCCCGGCTGTAAGATTTGATCCCAAATGCATCAGTGCCGTTGAGGAAGCTGCTACAGACGTTTGTTCTACATTACCACAAAACAACTCTGGGAAGCTTTGGAAACGAATGATAAGTGGTGCCGGGCATGATAGTTGCTATACGAATCGGCGATGTCCGACAAGCATGATATTCACGCCTACACGATCGGGGATTAGCCACAACCCAACGGAATACTGCTCGCCTGAAGATTGGTATGTTGTTATCCTGGATTTGACGTTACCCTGTAGTAAGAGCCGTTGCTAACGCTGTGTAGTGCGCTTGGGGCTAGTGTGTTACTGGGAGCTGTTCTGAGGTTTGATAAGACGCGTGCAGCTACAAATAAATCGACATGAAAAGAAACATACTAAAACTTGGAAAAGTATAGGAAGCTTTTGTCAAGCGTCAGTCGATATGGATGGGGATCTTTTGTCGTGGTGATTAAGTACAGGCAATAACCCAGGTACACGGAATTGATGCTCACATTACATCTGAACCAAAAGCGTGTCTATTCATCATTTACACAGTTGTAATAAGTAAGAAAATCATCTTGTGATACCAAATGACTTGTATCTATGATAAATGATTACCATAACCTCATAATGCGAAGCGACCAGGCCCTCGATATTTGAGAATTTCGAGTTCCAATCACGTCACGTGCCTCAATCTCCCGCCAACAATCATGATGCAGGCCCCCGCCCCCGACTCAACTCGGGCCTCCGTTTCCACCTTCCAATGGATCTCCCCCAGAACCATTCCAACCCAAACAATACACAGGCCCAATTCAACACGCGCCAAGTTGCAGGAACACGCCGCTATCGCTCCAAATCTCAAAGACCCTGCGATCTATGTCGTGCTCGTAAGGTTCTCTGTAACATACCCGATCCGACGCGACCATGTCAGCTTTGCGACCGCACGGGAAGGGATTGCACGTTTGTCGGAAACCCGAATAAAAAGCCGAGAGACAGCCGCGTTCGGAGAGTCGTCGATGCCTCACACTCTCCTAGTGTGGTGTTTCAAGAACAGATTGCTGCGACGCCTTTCGTGGAACATCTGTACCGTGGAAATGAACAGTCGCTGGGTCGCCATGATGGTAAGAGGTTAACATTTCTGATTGAGTTGAGCTGACAGGTACCGAGCAGAGACTACCCAAACGCCCGTCGCTGAGGGCAGTTCCGGTACAGCGCCATTAGCCGATGCCATACCCCCACCTGTTCTTCCAGGCGAAATCGACATCAATTGGGATCTTGCATTCCAAGATCAAGACCAACCCTTTGACTTCTTCGCCAATGGAGGATTACCCGGCTTTGAACATATCGATGAGCAGACGCCCCCCGACGATTTTCACCCCGTTATCGACCCCCTCAATGCAACAACAGCGGTCGCACAGACTGCGGCTAGCTCGTCAATGCCCCTCGAGCGATTGCCATTCGATCAAAGGCCAGGCTACTCGACATCGTTAATCGGTTTCTCCAACGAGTCAGATCCCTTTTCTCTTCAACATTTTCCTTATACGAACAATGACGAAGTCGACTTTTTTCGCGTAACATACCGAAGACAGCACCCACAGAATGAGGGATCACCTCCCCTACACTTCCTTCAAAGCCAAACCGCGACGGCAGTCGAGGGACAAAAAGTCGTTGACAAATGTATGTCGTCTCTTGATGGGAGAGAGAATCTTGAGAAATTAGTTGATAGAGAAACCGGGATAGCTCTCGTCAAGCTGTAAGTCACAGACTCAACCGGTTGCATTTCTAGACTGACGACGGTTCTCAATCAGATACTTTCGATTTGTCTTCGAAACGCTACCGATCCTATCCCGTTCCCAAGTATTCGCAGACCTCGAAGCGTTCGTGTCGCACGCATCAACCGGACTTCTAGCAGGAATCTACGCCCTCGCACTCCCTTTCACACCCTGGGACGAAAAGCTTTGCCTCGACAGCGCCTACTCCAAGCCCGACCCAAAGCAGCTCTGGCAAGTCTCATACACCTGCCTCCAAAAAGAGCTTCATTTCCCCCGTCTTTCCACGATACAAATATACATACTCCTACTCAACCACACGCCCTTTGACGCAGTCTGCGTTGAGAATCCTTTCGTCTGGTCCCTCGCGTCTTCGATGCTCGCTATGGCACAGTCTTTGGGATTGAACATTGAACCAAAGGGGTGGAAGCTACCGACTTGGGAGTCGAGGCTGAGAAGGAGATTGTGGTGGGCTGTTTACGTAGAGTATACATGGAGGGCTGTGACACATGGACGATGTTCCATGATTCCAGATGATGATTGGGACGTCGCACCTGTGACAGAGGAGGATTTCCTAATTGATGCGACGATTGACGTGCCCGATTACGCGAAACGACTCTCCTCTGCCTATACTGCACAACTATGTTCACTGACTGCAATCACCAGCCATGTCTGTCGACAATTCTTGTAAGACTTTCCACTTACTGGCCGGTTGCTGGCTTTCCGATACTGACATGACCTGCCCTACAGCTCTCTCCGTGCTGTATCCCGCCCCCAAGTGCTAGATAGCTTGCTCGAGCAAGCCCGTCATCCACGCCAACAACTCCTACAATGGCTAGAAGCCCTTCCCGAATGCCTGACCCCCGAACCGGAACCGAGCGACACCGAAGCTGATGAGTCGGTTGTAAGCCACAGATCCCTCTACGTCGCTTACTATACCACCCACATCCTCATCCTACGTGCCCTTCTCCGGCCGATCATCGATAAGAATACACCTCTTGACGATCATGCCCAGGAAGCAGTGCTGCAATCGTGTCGTGGCCTTATACAAACGGTGATCAAGTTCATACGAGGGTTGGACGCAAGGCATCAGTCTGCCTTTTGGCCGGCTTATTCACGGAACTGTCTTGCGTATCCTGGCCTGTTTTGTTACATGCTCTGCCTGCAGAAAAGGCAGCCTGATATGTCGGCGTATGACCAGAATCTTTTGGCGACGTGGAGAAGGACACTGCGGACGAGGGTGCGATCTTGGCCGTTCCTGCGTTTCGCGATAGTCAAAGTTGATGCTATCTATTGGAAGAAGCTGTACTGATATCACTGTTGAATACCTAATGGGACTGTTTATTATTGACTTGCGTTTACCACTAATCTTAGATCAGCCGGCTTTATCAAATATGCTGGTAAATCTGGAAGACTGCGGTGATAGGTTTAATTGAAGCAAAACAGCCATCGTAATATCTGGCCCTCCTCTGCCAATGGAAAGGTCAGTACTCCGCGTATGGGATAGCATGATCGTTAAAACGTGTACGCGTCCTTCGGGTCCTTCGGCGTTTTGCATCGCGAAGATAAAGCCCAGTCCATGGACAAGGACGCGGCTGGAGATATTCATCTTGTGACTGGATGTCACAGATTCGAGCTAGCGTTTCCCTATCGTTCAAATGCTTCGGTAGTTCTTCCCCTCTGAGGAAATAATGATCGCTCCAGTATCCCCACGCAGCTTGAGGATGATCATTTGTCTCCTTTACGATCGTCTGATAACTCTTGGGTAGCCCTGGATTAAAGTCACATCGGAGAATGGCTGAAGTCTGATTTACCAACTGCATAACAGCTTCCTGAAATCCATCTTCCAAGGCATGCACGCGTGACATCTCCTTCACTTTCTTGCTCGATAGATCACGTAACAGGCCGGTTTCCAGACAATAGTTCCAGGCCTGATTCAAGGCAATCTTGGCGTGGACTAGTTGATCAAAGGACTCAGTGCACAGGTTGGCGTAAGGACCTGATTCTAGCAATAAGGTGAAAGATCCTGTAGGAATATCCGCATCAGCCAGCGCAAGAGCGTCGAGAAGCCAGCAGGATAGTTTCGGGATAAAACTTTCGTTGATGTGCTTTTTGACTCCCCAGGTCGCAAATAGATTTTCGACATTTGTGGTGCGGCCATAGTGGTTCATGATGCAATCGACAACGCTGACGCGACGCTCTACCCGAAGCAAAGGGTTCTCTTTCAAAAAGGGTACTAGTCCCTGGCCATGAAGCGACATAACGTTCACTGCTGGCAAGTCCTCGTAGAGGCTTATTCTGCGAATCTGGCAGCGTTGGGTGCGTGGTAACTTCGCAAGAAATCGAATAGCCGATGCTGCAGCAGAGAACCTGATTTTCTCACGTGTACGAAACGTGAAATCAATCGTAGGATTGTTAAATTCCTCAGAAAACTGACCCACTGATGCGTTTTTGCCGACGCCGCGGCAGAACGAGAGATCATAAGACCACATGTCGGGGAGTTTCCATACGTAATCGGGTATCCCAAGAAGCTCTAGGATATTCGAAACCTGTGAATGCGAAGGTATAGTCCAGTATTCGAATTCGGATTGGATGTTGAAGAATTCTTCTGCCGGATATTTGTCAACCCAGTGTGGCAAACGATTATAAACGTGGTTACTGAATTCATTAGGGTTCTCGTCCGCAATAATGCGTAGGTAGTGAGGTAAATAGCGATGAACTTCTCCAGATGCTTGATCCCATCGCTTGTAAGCAGTATCACATGAGTCTAGCCTCGACCCAAAAATCTCGTCCAGAGGTATATCAATAAGAGTACGATGAACCTCAGCATAACCACGATAGCAGCTTGGCGAACTTTCTCCAATTCTGCGGATTTGGTCGTCATAAAACTCTTGAACAAACCCGCACGAGACAGGCCGCGCGTAATTCAAGGTATCTGTATCGACCAGATCTTCATCAGATCTACCATGGTCGTCAGGAGGCCAAACGCGAAGGTGGAACTCTCGTTCAGCTTTTAATTTCGCCCTGAAATTTGAGAAATTAAAATTTGGGAACTTGTCTTCAAGTTGAGTATGCATCTCCGGGGTGATGAGATGCGCAAGGTGCAGCACAAGGTCTTGTTGCAGAATATAATGATAGGTGGCAGCAAGATTGAAACACCCGGCCAGACTACGCCAGTCATCGCGGTAGAGAGTTGAGAAATGAATCGTGTTGACGGCCAGTGGAAGGTGGTTATTACAGTCGTTGAGAATTGAACGACACGTGTATAAAAGTGAGAGGTCGATTGGGGTACCACCATTAGCATTCCTGAGCTTATCAGCATTGCCGTCGTAGATATAACCACCCTTGACTTGAAAGTAGTAGCTAAATATTTGCTGCCTTATCTCCAGAGGGAGACTGAGGATATGGCACTTGGTAGACATGATCGGCGGATGCTAGGAATGAACGTGTGTTGGGGAAAGAAAAGAAAGGGAAAAAA